>LOND01028732.1:60161-72115 GCA_014220965.1 Paragonimus kellicotti | reverse complement strand
GTTTCTGTTTGACACTTTCCAAGCAGTACAAACAACACTAGAGGCTTCTTTACTTTCTGCTAAATACTTCGGAATGGGCTGTGCAGCGTCAAAATGCAAAGTGCTTCTACAAGATTGTTGTGATTACGTAGATCTAATGCTAGATAATGGAGTCATGGAGGTTGATGACCGGTTTGGTCAACTGGGAAGTAGCATCAGAGACCGTGCAGGTGCAGAGAATGAAAACAGAAGCACATATCTCTAGGGCTGGAACGAAGTTCGCTAGTCTGGGGCACCTATAGCAACATTGGGGTATCTCTTGGATGCCTAAAAGTTGCGTGGATAAAGCGACAGTGAGGGCTGCCTTACTTAACGGCAGCGAAACAGGGCCGCTCAGAGCAGAAGACGTGAACCGTATTCAGGTATTTGACCACCGATGTCTGCGTTCGATCGCTCGTATCGGGTGGCACCAGCGAGTGAGCAACGAGGAGGTTAGGAAGCGGGTGTTTGGCACTGATTGTCAAACGAGTTCTTTTGTTCAGTCGCTACATTTGCACAGACTTAGAATTGGGTCATGTACTAAGGATGCCAGCTAGTCGTTGCCACACCGAGCACTGTTTGCCGACGCTGCGGCTGACTGGCGCAAGGTGCGAGGTGGACAGATGATGACCTGGCGTAGACAAATGAAATCGTTCACGAAGGGGTTGGTCACTGTAGGTCGGGTTCGTCTCCCGGGCTGGGGCCCTCGCGACTCACAGAGTCGGTGGCTTGAGACGTTAGGTGAGATGGCGGCTAATCGAGCTCAGTGGCGTGAATGCTGTCGTTGTTTGGCCGAGTTGTCTGTGAAGTGAGTGCACTTAATGATGCGGGGCAGTGAAAGCCGTAAGGAAGCTGTCTTGCTGATGACGCCTTACTTTCACTTACAGCTCGGTTGTTTGTTTGCAAGGTGTAGGCGCCTTGATGTTGTATGTTTGAATATAGACGTAGCTATTTTTAGTAGTTAGGTCCACTTCCCCTCCCCTCCTCTGTTTTCTTCTTTCTTCCTATATAAGTTTTTCTTTGTTTTCTTCGTGGTTGTGTGGCAGTCAAGCATCAGTGTGAACCACTGATGTATTGCTGTCTATGATGATGATGATGATGATGAGGATGAGGATGAGCAGTATGATGATGAGACTCGAATTTCGCCGCTATTCGGGCTCATCAGTAGTGCATATCCTTGTTTGAATCGGAGTTTGCATTCTGACCCTCGTAGTCATCAGACTAGTGTTTTAGCCACAACTCAAGTAACCTCACAATAGGCATAACCGAACGATCATATCCAAACGTTCCAACCACACCACACTTGTGTGATACTTGTGTTCATTCGGATTGTGCAAAATCAACGACCATGGATTGCACAGTTCTACTGAAAAATACTGTCCATAAGCACATGTCAAGAGGCATGCTCTCATCCCGTTTTCGAATCATTGGTCAAAGGGTGGATGCAGTCATTAAAAGTACATGCCGCTGAAGGAACACTTTCCCTCTTGAAACACCGACGTAGTCATGTCTTCACAGTTGTACTTTCAATGCTTCGTGCTTCGGTTGTCAATTTTGGGCCCAGGGCCATGCAGCCTACACTAGCTGATGTACTTGAATAATGGTGAACTCAAGGAACGTACTCATTTGCAACCTGTGAGAATGCGGAAGACTGGACTGTCCAACTTTTCGATAGCCAACATGTTGCAAGGAAGACTGAGGAAATAAGCTGAAATTTTTCTGAAGATTGGAGACTACGAGCCTGCTCGCGATAGCCGCCTACTGAAAAGAACATCTGCTAGGGGAAAATAGGTTATTGAGATCCACGAGAGTTAGCTCGTTTGTATCCGGTGAAACACTAAGCATATTGTATCAGTTTTCAACAGCTCCAGGAACACTGCGGATGGCTGTTAACGATCGCCCATAAAAAAATCAATACTCGGAAGCTCACTGCAGCGTCGTACCATGGAGTCAAATAATGTGGACTGTTGAGTGGCGGTTTATTTTAAGACGCAAAATTTGGAGAACAATTGACAGACAATTGAACATCAGATGTTCCCGTTTTAGTGTCAAGAATCATAACGGATCAATGCATGTATGGGGAGAAATGTTAAAAATATAGAGTTTACTCGTAACTCCGGATCGACATGTGCGTCATAAAGAGTGCCTCCATCTCCTGAGGTAACACTTGTTGTCTATCACAACACTGTTGGCAGGTTGTTTTAAGGGACAATAACGCGGCTCTCTGATGAGCTAGAATTGTTGAGACCCTCTGGCGGACCAATGGGCTACCGTGCTCTCTTTGGTCAGCACTATCATGATACTTGAATCAGACTGAACACGCGGGATTGCGTGAGACCATGATCAACCAGGTTGAACTGGTACCGAATTTGAAGGTTCGTTAAATATGAAGATTTGACTAACTGCCGTTTATCTTTGTCAATCACTGAAAAATCTATCACGCAGGATTACCGAAGTGATAGCAACAAGTAGCAAAAGTACAGGGTATCTTGAAGATGCGTCAAAACATTACTTGTGCTAACTATAATGGATGTGTGCATGTTCGTCTTTTTGCTGTGTTTCTCTATACAATTGATAGTTTGGCTGGCTGTTTAACCTGCGCATTTGAGGACACAAGCTTGACGCAATCTGGTGAAAAGGCGGCTTTTGACAGAATATGTACACCGTGTGCCTGCTGGTTGGAATTGATACACACCTCTAAAATGGCTTATGGTCTTGTTGTGTTCACTCTTGTCTGACGTTCGCTTACAACTCGTTAACTCGATTTTAAGCAGATTTTCGCCATTGTTGCCTGTGCTGAGTTGCATTAGTCAGATTTTAAATATGCACGCCGTACAGTATTAGATGCCCTCCCAGTTTGCTCGTGGGATCTATCCTGTTAGTGCAGCGGCAAGTGTTTTGCCCCTTCACGTCGATGATACCGGTAATATCTTGTCTATTCTCCGTGTGTGACTTTTCTGCATCGTATGTTGGCATGTTTCCGTAATCAAGTCTTTTTATTTGCGCTGATCCATCACGAACTGCCGTTTCCTTTTTCTTGGTTATATTTGTTCTAGCCGAACCCCATTCAAGAAGCAGAAAGAAAACTCAGCACAGTCGTTCGCTAGTCCAGAAGCGACTGATACCTTTGTCACGACAGTTCGTAAACTTTCCAATCACTCGTTGACCAGTACACAACGAAAATCCGCTCTGGACTTTTCCAACTGTTCACAGATTTCTGCAACCACAATTAGGCCGTATTCCACTTCGTCGATCTTGAAACAACCTTCTGTGACCGAGTTTGTGTACTCGTTGTATCCGCTGGAATCAACTGAACGTCGTCATACAAAGTTGTCCAGACACCCTAGCGCCGAACGGTAGGAAAATTTCACTCATCGGTGACAGTTTATTGTTTCTTTTACTGTTTATCTTCAAATTTCCTGTTTAATTTTACAATATCACAAGTGTAACTCATGTTTCTTACCTAATGAGTTCGTTTTTATAAAAAAAATCCCATTTTGCTTTCATCATCTTCCAATTGGCGTTTTTATGAGGAAGCGTGACAATTGATGTTTTGCATACTTACTTTCGCTCAAGTTAACCGGATTCCTCTACTCACTGTACTGATGTTTTTCTCTCTTTTTTAAGGTTCGTCAGAAACTTTAAAGCCAATCGGGTCGAATTGGCGAACAAGCTTTTCCGCATCTTTAATGAACGTGTGCTTGACAAAATAGTGAGTTTGTTGTTGGAAGTCGTTGCTTTCCATCTTATCGTTTTGCTCAGTGACCGTCGGCAACATCATCTCAATTGAAGCAGCAGTTGCAGGACCGGAAGGTTCTCCTTCACCGGTCGCTAGCAATACTCAGTCTCTAATCTTGACATTAGTATTCAGCTAGTCTTCACTACTTGCTCACAGTTCTCATTGTTTTTTTTAGCATTACAAATCGCACCTGATCATTTTAAAAGAGACTCAATCGCGAGAAATCTGGAGTTTAGCCGGATTCGAGCCAGCGACAGAAACAGCATGCTCAGGCGCGCAAGGCCTCCATCAGCTGAGGTTCCATGTTTGGACTCAGCTATCTACTCAGCCCACTGTGTCGTCTGGAATCCACCAAATGATGCAGGTGATTAATTACCCAAGCGCGATTTCTCAATCGAATCACGCTGGGATCTATTAACGCCACCGATGAGCGTTGAGACTGTATTGCTAACAAGTAGTTGGGCAGATTCGATATTTTTAGAAGAGATTTAGTTGAACTTTATCAGACAAATCGGAATTAATTAACCACAGTACTAACATTAAAGACGAAAAACACGAAAAGAAGGAAAATAGTGCTGGAATATGTAGGTTTCAAGTAAATTCTGCACACACGCACCACCGATGACCTTTCTGTGTCATATCTGATGGCGTTTCTAGTCCCCAGTGTAGAGGACCCTTCGATTCTTAACTGGAGAGACGCGTTGAATCGACGCGACCAGATCTCAATGTTAGTTCTTTGGTGCATCGGTTTCACCTCATTGTTAGTTGGCCGCACTGCTCTTTCTCGCCGACTCCGGACTCCACAGATAAGGGTTTCATACGAAGAAGATGTCGGAATCAACGAAACGGATTATGTTAAACACGGAGATGTTCAGACTGCTGTCTTGTGGATCTCTCGTTCCACAGTCCAGTTGCTCACAAGGTGGTTCAGTCTCGCGCGAGCAATAATGCCCAAACAGTGATTGTCATAGGCGGATTTTCCGTTTAAATCGGTCAGGTCTTACAATCATGAAACAAGACAAGACGCATAGATGCAAAATTCACCCGCCCTTTCGTAGTGAGGTTCATTTGTCTCCATCGCCACAGGTAGTGCACTTTGACAAACGTCATTTCGTCTTTTGAAATGCGACTGCTGATGGTGTTGTTTGCATCTTCATTAACACATACGGTCCCACAGGCTGACAGAAGTCTTCACCAGTTTTAATCTGTCATTCTTGATTCACTCCCAGTTTTTTCAAGGGGGAGAGGGCGAAGTACGTCCCACTTCGAAAAACTGGTATCATCAATCTGTTTAAGCACCGTGAGCTATCTGAGTGCTCGTTGGTTAGGGAGGTTACCTGGGAGAATTTCCACACCACCTGATTGTTCACTTCCCAATACTCTTTCTAGAGTGTCTTTCATCTTTGATGATCAAGAACAAGTCGAGCAAGACTCCGCAGGTTCCTGCTCGTCCTGAACTTCGTCTGCGTAAATCCTGAATGAGTTTAACGTTCATTTGGTATGCACTTCTCCAGAAAGACAGAGTAGGGGATAGTTCTATCAACCGGATCCAACATTCTAGGAATATCTAGGACTAATCAACACCGTTCTCGTCAATGATGTTCATCTCCCAGTTTTTGGGGGCACGTTAGGATTCGTCCAATATGGTCACAGTCTAATCGGAAGCCGACTTGCTCTTTTCCTGTTTAACCTTTCATTGCCATACCGTGCATATATTTACACCACCCAGCTGTCTGTAGCTGGTATAAACGCCTCTGACAACATAACATACTCTGGTTTTAAACAATTTTGTGTAATTTTATTTTATAAGTAAAGGTTAATAAACCCAGAAGAGTTACGGCGCTTCCTCTAACAAGAACCTACTCTGCAACGTAACCATATGTGTGAACTTTTGTCGGGATCAACGCGGTAAACCTTTTTTAAACTAGGTTTAAGTTCTGTTCTCGTTTTTTGTTTAGCTTCCGGATGACATGGCTATCATTTGGAACTCGCGGCTGCTAAAAACGGCCGGTCAGTGCAAGTATTTGCGGCGCGAGATTATCCCAGCAGATGGTGAGAAGATTATCGTAAGTCCACCTTACCAATTTGGGATCTCCAGCCAAATTAAGCCCCTACTTTTGAGTTGCATGGCTTTCAGCGTTATTCACTTATGTTGTTGGGTTAATGACTTCATTGTTCGTCCTCAGCTTCTGTTCCTCTGTTCTGTTTTTATACTCTGTTCGATTCGCATCAGACGCGATTGGCTCAAATCGAGCTGTCACCGAAAGTGTGCACTACCGCTGAACGAGTACGGGACACGTTGTTGCATGAGGCCTGTCATGCTGCTGTGTGGATTGCTGACGGCGTGAATGATGGTCATGGTCCCCGTTGGCGTCGATGGGCCAATCGAGCCATGCAAATTTGGCCCGACTTACCTGTGGTCTCCGTTTGTCATGCGTACGCTATCGACACGCGATTCACCTATCGGT
This sequence comes from Paragonimus kellicotti, assembly GCA_014220965.1. Lineage (NCBI taxonomy): Eukaryota > Metazoa > Platyhelminthes > Trematoda > Plagiorchiida > Troglotrematidae > Paragonimus > Paragonimus kellicotti. The sequence goes on along the minus strand of LOND01028732.1, from coordinate 65,890 downwards.
GCACGGGTTGTGGGGCTTGTGCTAATCGGCATTCAAAATCCATTGACACAGCGAAACAGGTTCGTATCGGTTATACGTGATCGTTCCACCGTTTCTGCTTCACGGGTAAACATTCTGCCGAAAAGTCTATTAATTGCAACCCAGTTGGCATTGATTAGTCATTTGTTCATATAATGTCGACGTTCATAAAACTAGCCATAAACCTTCGGATCTTTTGTCGTAGCCGTCAGTGCTGAACCTTAACGGTAACGTAGGACAGAGCTTCTCAGCGGTGTGCCTAGGTGATTGCTTCAGCAAAGATCAGGTATTGTTTAACACTCGTGCTGTCGGTGAGTGTGAATCTGCTGTCGTTAAGATACAGACTGGTATGCCGGTACAAATGTTTTGCCATGCTGTCAACACTACTCCCACTATTCCAGTTCTATTTTGTTATCAGAGTACTACAGGCTCCGCTACTTTCTGGTCGTTATTTTGTTTTCTGCAACCCATTTTTTTGTTCGTTGGCTGCTATTTGTGTTGTTATGCCCTCATTTTAATGTTTATTCTCATTATTTCTACTCCCCCCCTGTCATCCCCGTCGATGTAATCTACGTCTTTGACATCACTACATTTGTAATTGGTACTGATGTTAGCTGCGGTTTGCTCATGGGAAAAATTTGAATGACTCTAACCGAGAATAAGCAGTAACGTAGCTTAACAAAAACAACCTGTATCAAAACCTATACAGTCGACAACAAAGTCTCTCCTTCAAAAACGATTGAGTTGTTAGTCTCTGTAGGCTAGGATTCCTGCGGATTTCATTACCCTCACTTCATTAACCGACCTTACCTGACGAACAACCTGCAACGCTCATACCGCCAAACCATTCATTTACTCCAATGTTTCTAACTACGGGCTCTGTGAGCCTGGAGTCAGTCGATAACTCTTTGAAGTTAGGGACAGAAACAACCAGCTATGGAATATTGATCTACGATTCAAATCATGCGTACATATGCATAAGTGTACTGATGAGTAGTAGTACAGTTCACTTTATATAATTTAAATATATCGCACAATTGATTGCAACTTCCTCATTCGCGAGAGCCTTTTTGCCAGCCAATTTTCAAAGGAAACTATGCACTAGTTTCGCTTTGCTGCATACAACATAATGGATGGGCGATATCTTGCTACTTCTGACCCCATCTATCGTAATTAGTCTACAGGTTCCACAACAGGTATAGCCAACTCTAGTAATACTGCTGCGGCAAATCTCATCGTTTGCCACCCAACCTCCGGCGCCTCTCCTCTCTGCCTAAGCCAGTAGTGTACGAATTAATAAAAGTTCTTTTTTCGTACCCTGAAATAGACAAATCAACAGACTGCCGTTGCACGAACGCTAGACTCGTTGGATGTCGATGTTTGTTCGATTTCACAGACGAGTGTCTAGGACATTAGTCAACGTAACAACATCCACATTATCTACTTGATACCAGTTATACACTTGGAGTGACTCCACGGGCGCGGCCACACTGGTAGATTGGAATCCTGTTGACAGTAGATTTTGTGCCCTCTTCTTGGTAAGCTCTACTAAGGCCAGCCATAGACGCAAGTCTTTCAGATAACTTTTCATTATTTCTGCATGTGTTCCAACTAATGGTAGCGACGGTGTCAAGGATGCCGCTCTTTGATCGATAAATGGTCGGAGATATGGACGTCCAGATTGGCCACTTTGGTGACGCCGAATCTCGTTTAGGTGGCAGATTCAGTATAGCATCATGCAACTTAAATAATGGCGAGCGACTTTTGCTACTGTGTGCTGAACTTGCGCTATTTTTAGCCATCACTAATTTCAGACATTGTGCGTGCTATCGTTATGCTTGGCGCCCTCTTCTCCGAATGAGAATGGTCTCAGATAGACCACTGTTAGTTATAGGTGGCGGGGTTCCATTCAAGACTGTCGTTCTTATTGGAGCACATACTTGGATTCAGATCATGCGTTGGTACGTTGTCGTTTTGTTCTTACTTTTGCTGGGCAACGACCCCACCGACAGCAACGACTGGCTGTTGAGAAACTGGCTATACCGTCGGTAAAGCATAAGTACCAAACCAGCCTAGCAGTCCTCATCCTGAGGTTCTTGACAGTTGCTGGACCCAAATTTTGCAGGCTTTCCATGAATCAGGTTCTCAGCCTGCGGCACAGCAGTTCGTGGGTTAAACAAACATTGGATCTCAGAGAAATCCTGGAGTTGTTAGATGCCAGACGGAACATTCCTCCTGGCAGTTCATATAACAAGTTTAGGAGAGATATCCGTAGGAAGCTGAAGCGTAGCCTGATCGCCGATCGTGAAGTTTGGCCAATGATGAAGGTTAGGAAATGGAGACCGCTTTTGCTTCAGGGAACATGGCAGACTCTTCAAGCTTATCCGTGCTACTGGTCCCAGGCGACCGTCTGTCAGTGAAGCTATCAGCGAGACAGATGGCACACTCATCCATAATAAGTCCAGAAGGTTAGAGCGGTGAGCGGAACACTTTGAGGGTCATTTAACTGACCCACTGTTACCGCCACAAACGTTTAATGTAGCACCCTGGTCGGTAGATTTAGAACCACCCACTGAGACTGAGGTCCGCAGTTTCATTTCGGCTCTCAAAACTTCTTAGGCTGCTGGCCCAGATGATTTCGTGTCGGTACTTTTCAAGAAGATAAGGAGTCTTTAGTAAAAGCATTGACTCGGTTGGTCCAACATCTCTCCGTGCTGCGGTCATCGGATAATAGTTTTCATATTCATGAAAGTTGTTCAGGGATTTTGCAAAAACCGTCGGAGAGTTAGCTTCTGCTGAATTGACAGAGGAATACTGTCCCCGCTGCCGATCCAACCGTCGTCTCGCAGACTAACACGACACCGGATATTGGGTCCCAAGCTGCCTGATCACTCCGAGTGGTATACCTGTTTGATCCAAACAGTGATTACCCAACTGGAGTCCAATAGCGAGGCTTTCCTACACAGCGATGAATTACTAGCTATTGCCCGCGGTCTTCAGGCAGGCATTCTTCACAATGGTGCGGGGAACCTGGCGTTAACTGTTGCCACCTCTCTGACAGTTGTCTCATTATGAAGGGCATTTTTCCGTCCCGATGCGTGAGCCTTGACTGTGATAGCACCCATGTGCCCTGAAGAGCCTTTGATTCTGTGAGACTGTGCATTTATACCATTTTCGTTTTTCATGTATTTTTTTCTACTCTTAACCTGTTTGTCTAGTACCACACAAGTAATTTTTTTGATTACTGAACTATTAACGCTTGCAATTCTTGTGAAAGGACTCGTCAACTGTTCAATGTTGCTAACTATGCAGCGTTCCACATTTGACAGCCTGTTTTTATATTCACCTTTCTACATATCTGTTACTTGATTTTGGTGTCACCGTTTGTTCTTCCTTTGAACGAAGATGTGTATATTGCTCTTCAAAATAAACGATATAGTAATAGTTATAATTCTGGCCTCCATCATACTTCGTCGATTCATTGAAGCTTGGGAGGCAGATGTAAGGGAAGAACATACAGGGTTTTGCCTGGACGAGGATGCATTGACCAAATTTTCACTTTTCACCAAATTCTGAAGCAGCGTCATGTACACTATCGACCAACGAGTACCGTATTTCTCGATCATACAAATGTGTCCGATTCAGAAGGTCGATGTGCACTTCATGGTCTCTTAAACTTCGGAATGTATCGACTGGGTATCTGGACACTGTCTGCGCCTTGTTTCAAGTCTTCAGCTCAGATTAGGGTTTGCGGTAAACTGCCTGACATCTTTATCATCGGGCGGCGTACATTTCATTATTTTAGTTTAATTTTTCTCCTAGAGGAAATAATGGAGGACTGTTTTCGGCACGTGCAAGTTTGACTGATCTTGATTATGCTGACAAATTGTTCGACAAATTCCAAATATCACAGACAGTTCTGGATGCCATTTGGCCTCCTGTTAGACGTTACTGAATTTGCTTTGCAGCCCCAAAGTGTAGAGTTTTTCTCAAGATTGCTGGGATCATGTAGGTTCAGTGTTGGACAATGAAGTGGAAGTTGTTGACCAGCTTGTTTATTTGGGAAGTTGAATCAATGACGGCGGAGCAGTAGAGAATGAAATAGAAGCGCGTATCTGTAAGGTTTGGGCGATGTTTGCAAACTTTGGACACTCCTGGCGACAGAGAGGCTCGAGGGTCGCGTATATAGGGTGATAGTGAAGGCCGTATTACTTTACAGATACGAAACTTACCGCTCGGGACAGCAGACATAAACCGTCCCATGTATTTGACAATCGATGTCTGCGTTCGATCGCTCGCGTTGTGTGGCACTAACGAATAGGCAGCTTAGAAGTTAGGAGACGGGATTTTGGTGGTGATTGTCAAACCAATCATTTTGTTCAGTCTTCTGGTTTACACGGAGTTAGATGGTTATTTTAGGTACTAAGGATACTAACTTGGCGTCTGCCACACCGAACACTCTTTGCCGATGCTGCAGCCGACTAGCGTAAGGTTCGAGGTTGACAGATGATGACGTGGCGTATGTGAAACTGTCCACAGTCTCAAGCGGATTACCTGCAATAAAGAAAGTAGGAGTGGAAATGCCCCAGTCTTGAAGTAACACTTTGCACTTTGAAGGTGCGAAGCGCATTCCATACAAACCAGCCCGGTCACTCACCTTGTTCAGCATGGTCTGCATGTCTTCGGCAGAGGGGCTAAGTAAGACAATGTCGTCCGCATACTCCAGATCGGTCAACCGAGCGCCAGGAAGAAGCTCAACACCAAGTCCACTGGACTCCTCAAGCGCACCCTCCAGAATGTCGTCCATGACAAAATTGAACAGGAAGGGGAAATCGGACACCCTTGACGAACACCACTAGAAGTGATGAACGCCCGAGACAGCTGTCCATAAACTCTCACCCTGCTTGCAGAGTGAGCATACAGTGATCTCAACAGATTCACGTATTTCCCTGGTACTCCCTTGCGAAGAAGACAGTTCCAGAGAACGTTACGAGCAACTGAATCGAAAGCAGCCTTCAGGTCCAAAAAGACCAGACCGTCGGCTGCCTATAAGAGTGCCGATGTTCCAAGATCCGTCGCAAGGTAAAAATGTGGTCAACGCACCCTCGACCGGATCGGAATCCTGCCTGTTCTTCACGTATCTGGGTTTAGTGAGCCGACGTAAAATGAGGCCAGTGAGTAACTTGGACGCAACAGATACCAAACTGATGCCTCTGTGGTTGTCACATAGACTTCGGGCCCCCTTTTGAAAACGGGAATTACTGTTGATAAACACTGATCGCGAGATACCTCTTCAGTCTCCGAAATCGTCTGAAGGAGTTTGATCAGTTCTGATATCAACCTCTCCTGGCCATCCTTGAAAAGTGAAGGAGAGAGGAGGTCTGGTCTAGGAGCCTTATTACGCTTCAATAACCTGAGACGTAGTGTAGATAGTTGAAGTCGTTCACCAAGGTGTTGGTCACTAAGTCGAGTTCGCCTCGCGGGCTGGGGACCTCGCGGCTTATGGAGTCGCTGGCTAGAGACGTTAGATGAGATGGCCACTAATCGAACTCAATGGCGTGAATGTTGTTTGTCGCAGTTGTCTGTGAGGTGGGTGCACTTAATATCGTGTGGCACTGAAAGCCGTAAGAAATCCGTTTTGCTAGTGACGCCTTATTTTCATTTTGTAGCCCGGTTGTTTGTAAGGTGTGAACAACTTGATGCTGAGCGTT
>LOND01028732.1:28577-60061 GCA_014220965.1 Paragonimus kellicotti | reverse complement strand
GACGTTTTTTTACTGTCCCTCCACTGACCCGCGTCATTAAATGCACTCACTTTACAGACAACTCGGACCGACGACAACATTCACGCCACTGAGCTCGATTAGCCGCCATCTCATCTAACGTCTCAAGCCACCGACTCTGTGAGTCGCGAGGGCCCCAGCCCGGGAGGCGAACTCGACTTAGTGACCAACACCTTGGTGAACGACTTCAACTATCTACACTACGTCTCAGGTTATTGAAGCGTAATAAGGCTCCTGGACCAGACCTCCTCTCTCCTTCTTTTCAAGGATGGCGGGGAGAGGTTGATATCAGAACTGACAAAACTCCTCCAGACGATTTGGGAGACTGAAGAGGTACCTCGCGATTGGTGCTTGTCAACAGTAATTCCCGTTTTCAAAAAGGGGCCCGAAGTCTATGTGACAACCACAGAGGCATCAGTTTGGTATCTGTTGCGTCCAAGTTACTCACTGGCCTCATTTTACGTCGGCTCACTAAACCCAGATACGTGAAGAACAGGCAGGATTCCGATCCGGTCGAGGGTGCGTTGACCACATTTTTACCTTCTCACATTTTAAACAGTTAAAAGCTTTCGGTTTCGCTCTCTTAACGGAATTCACCAGTTGCTTTCATTCTTCAAGAAGTTATTTCTTTATTATTTCTGATCTGTCGATTTAGTGATTATCGGCCACAAAAATTAGCATATTGTAGTGCAAAGACTAGCAGTTCCAAAACTACAGTTTCCGATATAGCTAACTATACCTTCGGAAAGGAGTGGAAGGATTTCATCAAATCAGTTTTCTGTGCAATCTTTGTAAAGTCCTGTTATAAAGTTAAACGTGGTTCAGAGGCTTTCATGGCTACAACGTGAGTTGCTGGTACCAGCTGTGAAGAAAATTAAATCGGAGGCTTGCAATGACCTACATTAGTTATAAAGCAAGTGCAGTGAAGGAGAAAAGAATTGTATTGTTCCAAATGACAACAGTTCTCCATATTTTGTGGTCATCTTTTTCAAAGTGGCAGTACTGGGTTCAAAAATTTCGATCACATAAATGAAGCACGTACAGTTGTTCAACTTCATCTGCACATGATTAGTAAAAAAAAGATACAGCACATTGTGGAAAACAGTTAGGCAGACTCTACTTTTCGTGGACTTTAGCATCAACTGCCGCTGCAAATTCGCAGGAAGAAAACGTGATTTTAGGACAGTTTATCCACTGGACTGTGTGTGATACCAGTGTAGTGAGTAGGAGCGATCATGCTATACTACTCACACCACTGCTATTCAGTAGTGGAACCAGAGCATATATTTTGACATCGAAGTAGCCGCAGGAAAAATACAAGAAGAAACGTTGGAGTGCAGCATCGCATGAAATGGTTCTTGGTACGTAAGGGAACGTAAAGGAACTAAGCGTTGACGTCTGTGGCAGCCGTGACGGTCTGGGCCCAGTACCGTACACAGATGAGTGTTTTGTTTGTTGTCTTGTTGAAACGCATAACCCACGTGTTGCTTTCCTGAATAAACAATCCTTGTGCCATCCGCGTTCTTGGTCACAACACTAGTGGTGGTCACGCCAGTTCCTATAATCAAACTACTGCTCACATGCTCCCAGCACCAAAGGCAAATACTAATTTTTAAAAATCAAGAAGCAGGGGAACAGATCGACTGAAAATGAAAGCATAAGGAAAGAATGACAAAATGAACTTAAGTTGACGATGAGATGGGAAGATGCTGTGGCCGGTACCATTGCACTCGGAACTGGGATCAGTACAAAGATGTTAGAGGTCGAAAGGCTTGATGAACCCAACTTCGGTGCAGTATCGAATGCATCTTTTCCAAGAGTACGCAGTGAACGGCCGTTGCTTGGTACTATGATTAGCTCATTAAAGAAGATGTTATGGTGAAAATCCATGTGTAATCGGAAGCAATTTCCAACCAAATTTCTCTCAGTACTCATCCTTTCGTCAGTTTCTCTTTGACATCTTTGAGGGAGAAAAATTGCTCAGTTTGACGAGTGCTTCGATAACACCTTCGTTCAGTGATAGTGATGGTATCATTAAAGAGCTGTTAGATATCCACATGTGTATAAAACGTGAGGATTTTGATGATTGATCCGCTATTTTCGTCAACGCGACTTGCTATAATAGTAAGATTGACTTGTAAGTTTTTGGAACGTTTTGAAGAAATTTGTGAAGTTTGAAATGGTTTCGGTCTGTAATGCCTATCTGTTACTTCGTCACCTGTGGTTTGTTAACCGGATGATTCTTGAAGACAGGTTCATATTTGTTCATACGCATCGTGAGAAGTCACAAACTCTACCGCCTAATAATTCTCATTGCCTTTGATTAATTAATCTTCACATAGCCACATCACCTCGTATCCAGAGTGTTTTACTTTTGCGTGTCATGTTCAAGATATTTAACGCCCTTGTGATGCTAACACTAAGCTTATGGGAAGGCTGTCTAGATGTTCTGCCTGCCTGCCTCCTTTTGCAAACTAAAACACTGTCTGAGAGACGGAAAGCTCTTTGGTTTTTGTTCATGTTAACTCTCTTTCATGTATCATCTTCAGTAGGTATTATTGTTGCTGTGCTAGAGTAACCACTAAACCTAAGTATTTTTAGCTCGTGCCTGCAATAAAGCACCCATTGGCAAACATTTAGGACAATTTTAATCGATTTTCACGGGTATTGTATCGAGTTTGCAGGTAGGTGCGGATTTACGAATTATTTGGATTAGACTAAATGAGTTCAAGTACCGCATGCTCATAAGCCCCAAGTAATTTATTAGGATAGATGCCAGCCGATGTCTGCAGTTCACTACAACCTCGTGGTTTCAGATGTAATAGGTTGACATATGTGACGTTTGTTCGGTATAAACTAGATATGATAATGACCCCAGAGACGTGGGACAACACTGACTGTCTGCGTAGTGGTCAGGTAAGCTGTCTCGCGCACATTGCACTGTAGAGTTCGAGTGATAAGACTGTGAGGATGAACACTGTTATCTTTGCGTATGGGGAATCGAACTTAATTAGGGTCAGAACTGTTGTTCGTGATCAGATATGGCGGATAGTCTATCTAGGGCCTTACCATCGTACAAAAACTCTGAGAGACTGTCCGAAAGTGGCCTTTGGTGAATAAGCCCTTTGGAGGAGACTACTGTTTCTGATAGAAAACTGCTTTGTTGTTTGTGTTTCGTTTTCATAATTCAGGTAGTACACACACATAGGTTATTCTACTTATGGATTAATAGACAATACAGTGTATTATTTTACTGTTCTTGCTGATATTTCAACGGCAGTATTGTAAGCCGACTGTCTGTAATAAGAGAGATTGGAATGTGAATGATTCATTCTTGACGTGCGAATCGTGGTTCGTACGGTTTAGCCCAGCTGTTTAGTTCATTCGACGTGGAAGAGTGACGCAACTTAATACTTATCACTTGCTCCATGTCGATCAGCTTACCACCGGGAAAAAGCTTCACACGTAGATCGCTGAAGTCTTCACTCGTACATTCTCCCTGCTACCCTCGACTAGATCGAACAGAAAGATAAGGGTTACATACTTTTGGTGAATATTACTCGATATTGTAAACATTTGGGACAGGTTCTTACAAGTGTTCTCCCAACTTTTAAAGGAAGCATGTGACATTCTTATTTGCCTCTGGAACCGCTTCGACAAACATCCCCAGAAGGCGTTACACATAAATCAGACGATCAAAAAATACCTTTCAGGTTGAAAAGTTATGATCATTGATTTATTTTATCAATGCTGCTGCCTCAGGACCTGTAATACAGTCAAAAAATGAATCACTACCTGGTAGATCGAGTCGTAGGCTTTTCTCCTATTAGGTTTGATGGACCAACCTAGTGAGTTAGTTCTATCTCATAGGAAACTCGAAATTCAATCGCCCTATACTAATGGTCGTTGGAAAGAGGGATCTATTGTCATCTCTCACATCCTTCCTGTACGCTATTACATTTAGCGTGAGATATGTAAGAATAATATATTGTATCTCTTTTTCATACCATTTCGCTTGAGTCCTACCATTGCCCGGCGGTCGTATCTATTGTGGAAACAGTGGTATACGCATGGCCAAACACAAAAGATGGTTCCCTCTGTTCAACGCGGTCAATTAAACAAAACATTAATTTATTTTACCGATAAGTAGTAAGTGTTTGGTTGATATAAATTGAACACCACTCACAATTGATCCAAGCGGCTATCACATTCCTGTAGACTTTCCGGTCAACTGCATTTGAAAAACAACATTGTACTCGAGTTTCGCTGTTGTTAAGACTAGTCAGTAGTGCCACATCCTTGACTACTGCGTCACTGACCTCATATTAGGCACGTTTCAATTATCATATGTAAACGCCCAGCCATAGGTTTTAGTTAACCGTACAATTACTCCGCTCGAGGGGATCGGGCAATGTCAACATGATTAATTAGCGAATGTGGCTGAGCGTTCGTATATGATAATTCACTCGTTCCTGATGTAAGATCAATAGCGTACTGGTGAATACGGTTGTTTTATGAAAGCGTGGCAGGAATTCTAGTCCTGGACTTGGCAAGGATGCACTACTACTGACGAACTTGAATGGAACTGAAACTCGGATGTGGCGCTTGTTTTCGAAACAGACCGGAAAATCTGTGCAAATGCAACAGCTGCAATCACTTGTGAATGGTTTTCAACTTATAATCATTAATTTTTCACTCAACTTTTTTCTCTAAAAAACGAGTCCCAGCACTTGCGGTTTAGGTATTTGGTAGTTGCTCTGCTGATATTGATAATAGGTCGCGGCATTATTATCTTTGCAAACTAATCTTTGAAGCTGCCAACCGTTTAAGACAGATGGTTTTGTAACACTTCTTTTTAAGCTTCATCGTTTATCATGTTTCCATGACCTACTAGCTTGCTTCTTCCTTTCATCCATGTGTCATTTCGTGTGTAGACAATTCCAGTTGTTTTGAACGGCAAGTAATGTAATGCGTAGGGTTAATCGATCATCTCTATTTCATCACAGTGTTTGAGGTTCACACGGGAACTCATCGGTTTACATCAGTTTAGCCTCACCCCCCCCCTACAAAGGCCAGGAGCAGCGTCGCATGGCATACGACAGTCACCATCGCCTTTTTTTCTCGCTGGCATTCGAAAACTACGTGGGCGTTTGATGTATGCCCTTTTACCGATAATTCACGTGGCTCCAAAAGGCACAACTTCGAGACAGCATCGGAGGTGTTATAAACAGTTTCATTCTAACTATCCATTGTAAGCGTTGACTGTCCCTTTTCGCAGTGACTCTCCATCCGCTTCTCTTTTCATTTATTGTCTTCGATTACACGTTAACTCGTTATCTATCTTACCGTGGTCGGGGAAATCTTTAAACAATTAGCAAGCCATTGTCTTGATTTGCCCTACCGAAACTAGTCGACACGTTGCTAATTATCTTTGCTACTCGACGTAACATTATCCTTTAACCGTTCAGTGAAATGACAACATCCAACTCAGCTTATCTAATGGATCACGAAGATGCACATTTGTTGTGGTGTCATTCCACTGAGACCAGCGACCTAATGTCAATCGACAAAGGCCACATCGTGTATACGCATGGCGAGCAGTCTGTGGTATATCACAAAATACGGTGCCTTATGCCAAGCACTTGTTTGATATCACCGAATATCGACACATGTTAATAACGTCTCATGGACGCTTCAGGTTTCTTAGCCGGACCATAAGGATTGTCAGGATTACTCGTTTGGTTCCACCGCCGATATGGTCTGGTTCGGGCTGACGTAACCTAAAAATGTTTAGCCACTTTGTCAAACCGGACAGACAAATGGGCTATCTTCAGGACCTCGTCAACGGCTGCATCAACTGCGAACCAGAGAGAACAGCACTATTACATTTATATATATATATATATATATATATATATATATATATATATATATATATATATAAGAGCTCACTGTATTTATCAAGGATTGCAGTATCTGGTCCTTACATTGCGCAAGGTCTACGTCAATGTGCACCTCAGTTCTCAACGGTCTTGACGCATTCAGAACGGCAATTTCGTTTCTGATGCACATACATAACCTCTAGGCATATTTCTTCACACCAGGTCTTCACAGCCGTTACAATTTGCTTTCAGTATCTGTTAGGTTGTTTACGTTACTGTAATTTAAAAAATCCGGGCCCTGTGTATTATTTGTACTGCATGGGTGCTCTATACGTTTTCCTACTGTCATCAGTGAAAATTTTTATTGCTACATTCTCAAACGGAACTTCTATGAATCGTACTAAAACTGCCAACACTATATTGGACTATCCGGTCTCTGTTCACATGGTTAGTGCCTCCTCTTGTTTGTTTGCTTGCAGCTTTTGATCGACAAGAAACGATTGCATCCATGTTAAACGTCATGCTTTTACTCTCCACACTAAGTGTCTTGTAAATAAATATGGCCCGAGCGTGGTGAGTACCAACCTCGTTTTGTGTCGATACCACTTCATTTCTCGCTGACCAAACGAAGGTAACCGGTTGGACTGTTTTTCCTGTTCCCCGTCTTTTGCTGCCTATCTATCTATCTGTCAGCATCATATACAGCAATACACCAGTGGTTCACACTGATGCTTAACTGCCACACAACCACGAAGGGAAGAAAAAACTATATAGAAAGAGAGAAGAAAAAAAAACAAGGAAGGGAAGGGGACCTAACTACTAAAAATAGCTACGTCTATATTCAAACACAACATCAAGGCGCCTACACCTTGCAAACAAACAACCGAGCTGTAGGTGAAAGTAAGGCGTCGTCAGCATTCCACTGAGCTCGATTAGCCGCCATCTCACCTAACGTCTCAAGCCACCGACTCTGTGAGTCGCGAGGGCCCCAGCCCGGGAGACGAACCCGACCTACAGTGACCAACCCCTTCGTGAACGATTTCATTTGTCTACGCCAGGTCATCATCTGTCCACCTCGCACCTTGCGCCAGTCGGCCGCAGCGTCGGCAAACAGTGCTCGGTGTGGCAAACGACTAGCTGGCATCCTTAGTACATGACCTAACCATCTAAGTCTGTGCAAATGTAGCGCTTGAAAGTTGTCAAACAGCAACTTATCGTCAGCATAATCAAGATCAGTCAGTCTTTCACCAGGTAGGAGGTCCACGCCGGCATCTTGTGAGTGCCGCAGACAGTCCTCCATTATTTCGTCTATGACGAAATTGAACAAAAATGGTGAAAGGGGACAGCCTTGACGTACGCCGCTCCTGGTGCCTATCTGTCGATCGAAACAAGCCTAAAGTTAACCACCTTGGATCATTGTCTTTTTACCACATTTGGATAGACAGTACTGTTTCGTTTATTGAATGGGACTGTAAGTTCCTGATTCACGGTAGTGCAGTTACCTCAATATGTTGTCCTCTTTTCTGAAACCAATTGTTTAGGTGTGCGGCCGATGTCGTTCTCGTTTCGAGCTGCTACTGAACACTCCACACGGGCGTATGATGCGTCCGAGTATCGCAGGTCGAATAGATAAACGCCTTCTGGCTCACTGTCCGGTTCAGCCGTCGTCAGCGGAAGTCCCCAGTCAACCAGGCCTAGTAGACAGTAGCGAAGCCGATGTGCTTAGACGAAAACCAGCTTTTGCCGAGTTTGTTCGGGGAAATTACAAACAAGTTCGTCAAAGGCCAGAAGTGAAATCTCACGCTGAAGCCATGGCACAACTGGGCAGTTTGTTTAAAACAATGAAGATTGACAAACCTCAGTCCGATTCAGGTCAACCATTCAGTGATTCTTCTGTGTAACTACTTTTTTCATAACCTATTCTGATGCTTCGGGTGCATTTTTCGAAAGCATTTTGTTACTCAACTTGTTTTTTACCTCTCGTTACTACCGGTCCATATTTTTTTTATAATACAGAGCTCCGATAGCACGTTCGATTTGTTTTCTAACGTTTACGTGAATAACTGTAAATAACGTTTCCGAACACTTGCAAGATCTTTATTGTTCAGATGTGCTACTGACATGTTCTTGTTTGTTCCCAAGCAAAGTAAATATACTGTTTTATTCAGTGATTCCTGAGTTTTATATGTATTAACCCTGCTTGTTGTTAAGTGTAGCTGATTGGTAACTAGATCGTTTTGCCTGCCTTGAAACCACCTAATCGTTTTTCGTGGGCCTTCTGTTGATTTTGCATCTGGTGTGGAATGTTGATTGTTGCATAGCACCGGGATGGACGCTGTAATGGCCTGTTTGCCTTAATGATGTTTTGCTCAGATTTGACGTTATTAACTTAGCATTGAGATAGTTGCTCCTGATAAATCTATGAATATATGCCTGAGACGTCACAGTTTTCTTCCCCCCCCCAACTGGTGTCGGAGTAAATATGACGCTTTATTCAGTAACAATGGAACTTGCTGTGCCTCACTGTAGTGCGATTGCCGACTTACGGTATAGGCAACTGACTTCCTCTCATTCCTTTCCAACGTAACCGTTAGAGTTCTAATCCTCATTTTTAGCAACTCTTCCACAGATCACTATTCCATGGCAACCTCCATCCCCACGGCCTAGTTTCTCATTCTCATTGTCCTGCGCTTGGCTCTAGGATACGAGTTTATACGGATGCCTTCAACATTCGCGCTCTGAAACAGTTGGTTCTGGAAGCTACTTTCATTCGGATGCTTGAAAGTCGGTTATATTTCGGAAACTGGAATTCAGGACAGTAGTCAACGTACTCAGTTGATGATATCCACCCTGTTTACTGACCGTACAGTTCAAGTGGCCCTCTTTGCGGCATTCTTAATCGGACTGGAACAGGTGTAGCCTTCGTACGATTGACCCCAGCCGCAAGGTCAGCAATAAGCTCTGTGTTGCCCACTTGGCAAGCTCTATCAGAATGCACTCCTGATGGTGAACTGTTTACAGTCTTTTCATTGCGCGTTCTTACCGTTCTATCGATTGCATCGACGTAAGCATGTAAGCATTCAGTTAGGTCTGGGTGTCCGATTCTTGGTGTCATAACTTCTCTCGGTTAACCGTGGTCCTCCGTTGCCGCTGCACGTTAGGTACATATATCCTATGCCTTATCGGGAAATTAATCATATTTGTGATGAAGCGCTTCACTAAACTAATCGGAAATGTTGACTACCAGCTTGGTCCGTTTAGATCCCAACTGCCGTTTTATCGGAATCTTACAAGCAATTCAAATGGCAAGCGGTATGTAATGAGCGTTTGATTTCCGAAAAATCTCTAGGATGAGACGTTGTTTTTTCGCTGTAATCTACATAACTGGCTAAGGGAGGCTCTTGTAAACTCAAACATGACATACTCAT
Organism: Paragonimus kellicotti; assembly: GCA_014220965.1. Classification (NCBI taxonomy): domain Eukaryota; kingdom Metazoa; phylum Platyhelminthes; class Trematoda; order Plagiorchiida; family Troglotrematidae; genus Paragonimus; species Paragonimus kellicotti. The sequence goes on along the minus strand of LOND01028732.1, from coordinate 50,733 downwards.
CGATCAACAGAACTAGATGAGCAATTTAGCTAACTGAATGAGTGTTTTATTTGCTCCGGGATAATATTAATAGTCTGATATCGCAGTCGTATTACTGGTTTCCGACCTTCAAACGTCGGTGAGACTATCAGCATAGCAGACGATAAACGGCGATTACATTGCCAAGGGGGAATACTTTGAAGGCACTTTGACTATCTTCTTGTTACTGTCATGTCTCTATGAGGTCGTACCATGGGCTCCGCCATTATATCTCACCTTTCAAACAAGACTCTGAGCACCATTTGTCCAACGCTTCGAAAAGATATGACTGGAAATCGAAGTCCATTGTGAATTCTTGTCACCCTCTATTATGCTTGCTTTTTGATGATAAAAATAAACAACGACCATATTCATGTGCACTACAAAACTAGTTAAATGGTTGTTCGGGCACTCGTTTTGGTTTTTTAATTTTGATCTACCCATTTCTCTTATTTCATTAATTGTGGTCTTTCATCATCGTCGTCATCAATAGCAATAAATCAGTGGCTCACAACAATGTTTACCTACCGTGCGACCGTGAAGCAGTTTAGAAGGTTGAGAAGGAATTCGATACATAAAACTCCCGTGCACCGAGTCCAGTAACTAACCTTTAGGTGGCCATATACAGTGAAGTTGATAGCTCTAACAGAATGATGTCTGTTGCTTTGTTGCAACCGTCACTGCCCTCACTTCATCGACCGCCTTTATTTAGCAGACAACGCAGAGAACAACAGCAGAGTTTACACCACTGAACTCGATTCGCCGAAACCCGCAACAAAATATCCAGACAAAGGTTGATTGGGTCGCGGTTACCCCCCGAATTACGACCGTGGTACACGCTTCCTAATTTATACAGAACCATTTATGCTACTTTTCACAAGGGTCTCCATTGGCTTAATGTATAGTCTACGTCACTAGACTGAAAACTTGACATATAATAGTCGGTGTGGTAAACACTGGGTTGGCATAACTTCGCGATTCAAATATGCTTATATTCGCGTTTACGCAGAGTGCCGAATGTATCTCCATCGAATGTTCACATCATACTGAATGTCTGGATTACGAATGTAAACGACTGGTCGCCGCGATGGCTCTTAACGCTCTGTCAACCTAGCACGGTCATCCCACTGCACTTATTCTACACCTGATCTTGTTCCGGGAAGCCTAGGTGGTACATATTTAGTTAATTTTAAACACATCTGTCCTTCAATGCACTTTTTACTTTGCTCGATGTCCACGACGACCAAACTCAATCGATTTTGTTGAGTCTTCGACATCTCTCATGCATAAAAGAAAACTCCGAATAACCGTATATCAAATCTTGTTACTAAAGTCGTATTCGTTCAATTCAGGAAGTGTAGCGATTCGAAGCTGCTTCATTATTCTTGTCGATCTAAGAGAACCACTGTCGGAGAGGGCGAGATATTTGCATTTCCTTGCTTCCGATCATATTTTGAAGGAAGACAGCAAATTTTTGTTGTCCATACGCACATGGTCATTAGATCCAGATGTCTCATGCTTGTATCCCCTCTTATTAGGTGAAAGTGTGTACACCGATACGATAGGTATTTGTTGCGAGGTTCTGCTTCCTCTTTTTTGCTCCGTTTTCAAACGAAATGACAAAGTGTCACTTATGAACAATATTGATCGGTAGATAATCAACTCCAAGCGGGCCATTTCTGATCTCCCCGTATGTCTTCATATTTCGGCAGTCAGAGTGCATGCCGCTTATGATCGTGCGGTTTCTGTTGTCGGTCGCACGTGTATTCTAAACAGTTACATTCTGTCGGACAGAAATTAACCGAACGAATTCCAGTGTTTATGTTTTTTTTCTGCGCCTACTAAAGTTTTCCGTCTGAAAACTGCGGCTTTTGACTACTCTGCCCAAGACCGTCTACAGTTGAACGTTTTCTCCTACTTTTTTCGCCAAATCTTCTGAGTCTTACGACAATTGGCATAAACAGACTTGGAGTCGCAGACATACCGCCTATCTGCATCCTTAACCAGTGGTCCACGGCATTCGTAGCATGCTGATCAATCTACATGTCCTGCTCCTAGTATTACACTTTGGCACTACTTCGATACCAATTACAAACCCGTTATTTCGCCAATTTGTCCAGCCGATCTTGCTTCGTACGCTTTTCTCTCCTTGGTTTTTGGACACATAAATAGGTGTACCTACCCTCTTTGGGGTCAGCGCGACTGTACATGTTGGTTTTCATACTGTGTACTGTCAGTCATGTCTCGCATTGTATTAATTGGGTCACCTGGCCGGCTAACGGCCCTCCGACAGGGCGGCGCACCCTGTTAACCGGAGCGAGAGATTTCCGCGATGCTACACTAGAATGCTTGTGCCACACCATATCTGTGGACATTATTGACCCTGCGTAATAATAATTGAACGAAATTTATGAATCGGCGGAAAACTTACAGTCGAGCATATTGGATGATAGGAATTTTTTGCGCATATACATGGTGAATTTCTGCTTTCCGATCATATTGGCCATCCATAGTTTTAGCGCAGTGATCTGTTGCTAAGATAAATTCCGCAATAGACCACGGCGGAATCTACGTTCTAACTTCTTCATAAGCTGGTTCTTTGCGCAGTACATTTCACTAACCTATTCGTAAGATGTTCACCTCTTTGCTTACTTAGTTCTAGGTCGGTGTATACTAGTACAAACGTCGTTGCAACGGTACCTGAACCGATAGGCAACGTGGGAGACAATGCTTAACACACAATTTGTTTACTTGTCAGCACATCTTCGAAAACTATTTGAAGTATGTAAATCGGGATGGTGTTTAAATTATGAACGGTGGCTGTTGTTTCGAGGTGAATCTTCTTTGTGCTGTGATTTCTCGATTTATTGACTCCGAACGTCTGTACATTGTTATGTTTGACCGTTTGTTAATACTATTCTCCTGTTCTAAACAATCATTGCGGAAGTTCACTGATTTCTGCTTATTGTTATGGGGGATCTAACCAACTCGTTTCTCTCAGCTTCATGTTTTGTACCAGAAGGTTCTCTACATTGATGCGCACTGTCTTTCCACCTCATGTGTCAAAGCTATACGTGCAACGGTATCTCACTGTTCGAAGCTTTTTTGTGAATAGTAATGATAGAAAACCAACGAACGATGATGGGTCGCATAAGGCGTCCTTCACCGAATTTCGGGAACGAATTTCCAATGGTCCAAGCCTTCGAGAATTTATCGAATCCAGCAGTCCACTAACACAAAACCACCCTGGACAGGATTCGCCCTCCATTCGGGGCATTCCGGGTGAACGGTGAGTGTGTTGTTTATTGATAGATAGCAGCATTATATGGCTCTCATCTTCTTGTTCCGGTTATTAAGTCCGTTATTTTCGAAGATTCAACCTGGGTAATTCAGTTTCAGAATTCTCTTTGCATATAATTATTTTCTTAGTGTATCTTCTCCTGTTGTGCACTGTGCGAACCCGAGTTGTTTTCAATAGTTGCCTAACCTTATAAGGTCCTCTATTCCACCTGATTGGGTGGGTTTTATTATGTACGACCTGGTAACGCTTACTTGTGATTTGCTAAGCGATTACAATCAATTGGTCTAAATTTGATTCGCTCTGTCAATTATTAACATCACATACCTCTTCCACAAGCTACCTTTCCTAACATAATGGCACGTGGTGCAACATAATACTAGTATTTTTCCATCACCTTTGTCGACATAATGACTACGTTTTATGCAATTGTATCCCTGGATGAATTTAGAGCACGTAAGTAAGATTTCATAAGATGTACTGTACACAGACATTTCAAACGATCCCACCAATTACGTTACGCGAAGTGTGATCACTAAGTTTGCACTAACTTAAATAGGTGTAAAATACGAATGAGTCATCGACTGCAATAGGAATAGCATACAGAATCAGAAGTAAACTAGTCACGTTCGAATGGGTTGTCATGACTTTTTAAAAAAAAAACCTTCAAATTTTAAACAGGCGGAGTAAAGAGCTACCAGTGTAGACAACAGTATCGATTTAACAGTGAAGAACGCGGAAATAAGCGGAAGCTAAATGGTTTGAGAGTAAGCTAAAAACAAGAGAGAGAGAGAAGTGAACTCATGTAAACTCATGTGACCAAAACATTCAACTAATAATAACAACCACTTACAGAATAATATAAACTGGACTACAAACCTTTAACACCATGGTAATGATAGGTTAACTACCATTTGCTTCTGCACACAGAGAGTTTATAACGGTGTATCGCAACGGCCTCAGCAAAAAATAAGAGTATACTTATTGATTGGGCGATACAACACACGAAAAGCCTTCTCCACTTGAATTACATGTCCCGTTTCTTCCAAATGTCGTGTGATAGAAGACTGGGCGGCGCCGGTTTTGTTGTTCGCTAGCCATTTGGGAATGTGCTCCGAGACACGTGTCCCAAGCGTTCTCACCGTTCGGCCGATGTACTTGACTCCACAAGTACAAGTGAATTCATAAATAATGTTGGATGTGGCGAGTGAGTTGCTTGGGTCTTTCCTCGGTGTGCAAGGCAGCCGTGTCATCTGGTTGATCAGTCTTAATTCTGCCGCGTTTTACACAGCTCTGAGGATACATGGGATGAGTGTAGTTACATCCTTACCCTTGTATCGCAGTGCTATATACACGAGTTTGCGGGACACTGTTTCTGATATTGATTGTTTCGACTTTTTTCGAGACAAAGCGCGTGGGGTAGCTGTTGTGCACCAGTGTTTGGTGGATAAAAGCCGATTCCTCCTCGATCGTCTCGGGTGAGCAAATTCTGCGAACCCTACTGAAGAGGGTTCGAACGAGACCACGTTTGAGCGATATTGGTGCAAAACTTTTGAAATGAATATACTACCTTGTCCAAGTGAGGTCTTCTCTCGATGGATCCATCATCGTTCACAGACATTTCCACATCTAAGAAGGAAAGTTTGTTATTCTCCTGAACTTCTGTGGTGAACGCAATGTTCGGGTGTAGACTATTCAGTTGTGCGCAGAGTTGGTCAGCATGTCTCGTGAGTCTCACACAGAATATGTCGTCAACATATCGCTTATAAAGCGCTGTGGAGTGAATGACTGTTGCTGCTTGTCTTTCTAAATACATCATAAAAATATCAACCAGCGCGGACCTCCATGGATTTCCCATCGCTAAACCATCAATTTGTCGGTAAAATTTACCATTGAATAAAAACTGGATATTCATAGTACACAGGTACAAGAGTTTACGAATTTCAAACAAAGGTAGTGTGAGGGATATGTTATGCTCTGCTGCAAAGTCATGAATAATCGATATCACTTCGGTTAGCGGAACATTTGTAAAGAGTGATTTTACATCAAAAGATACCATTATCTTGTCCTTTATTTTGAGATCTCTTAGGGAATCAACAAATGAAAATGTGTCTTTCAGGCTATGTTGGGCGTAGTGGTTCCAGCAACCGGACGAGCCACTGGGCCAGTCTATGGTATGATACCCATTATTCATGACTTTACAGCAGATGATAACATATCCTTTGCACTACCGTTGGTTGAAATTCGCGAACCCCTGAAACAGCAAACGCTGCATCCTTCTTTCGTATCAAGTTGAAGATTGCTGCATTGTTGTCGAATCAGTCCGGTCGTTTCTAGCACTGGATACCGATCGTTTTAGTGGCTTCTAGCGTGATCTGTTCTTTGGGGTTTTACCACATACCCTTGGGAATAGTGAATAAGAGGGCGTATTTCAGAGGAACGGCAACTGCACATTGAAATACCATTCTCCTGAGATATTGCCGTTGTTCTGATGACTTACAATAATCAGGCTTACAGAAGGGATTAAATACTCAGGTCCTGACCAGCTTATAATCTGTGTTACATCCAGCCCTACGCATCATTCGCGTGATACGCAATTTGCGGATGTTGCGCTGTCGTACGATCATGTAGTCAAGCAAGTGAGGACGACGGCTTCTTGGGTGAGTGCACATCGTAATATCGCCCACAGCAGGTTGACATCGAGTGTTTTTGATGAGTAGCTCGTGAGTAGCGCAGCCGTGGATTAGACGATCACCCTTCTCGTTCACTACGTCAATACCGTAGGATCCGAGGACTCCCTGCGCGCGCCCAACTCGAACGTTCAAGTCACCCAGAACAAACAGTCGGTCACTCACTGGTGTCGACCGGATTGTGACGGACAGCTGATCATAGAACTGGTCCTTTGTATCATCAGTGTGACACATAGTTGGACCATAAACACTGAGAAATGTAGCACACTTACCTCGACCGAGTCGCAGGCGCATAGACATGATTCGAGGGCTGACACCGTGTAGTTTGCTTATCATCAAGGAATTGGTGCGGTCAGTGGCTGTAAAACAGCCAGCATATTCTTGAGCATCGTGTTCCGGGTAAGGTGTCCAGTAGAATATGTACGGGTAGCGATCAACTGTCTAGTGTTCCGAGTACTGTCTCTTTAAGGATACCTTTACCAACCGTCTCCTTCCGTTTGCGGAATACAGCAGTGCGACAACTATAAATATAGTTTTTATACTAGTATCTCGCTACCTAAGCACTCCTAAGCATTTGTAACGCGACAAAAAATCTTATGAGTCTAATTAGCATCTGATTCTGACCACTGTACATACACCATCGCTTATGAACCTAACTGGGTGGTACTGCGCTTTGAGACATCTTACACCACAACAATGATGAGAGTTATTTCAGAAAAATAATATCTATCGGAAATAAAAGACCAAAACCTGTAAAAGAAGTTATGATTGGGAAGTATGTTCACTTTCTGAGTCTTTTCCTCGGAATAAACGTTAGTTGGTTTGTTGCCCTATTGTTGTACCAAGAAGAATGTGGCACCCTTCCAGTCATTTTAGAACATGAAACACATCAAGTTTATGACACAGTGAGTCTTACTGGATATCCAGGGTGGTTTTTGGACAAGATTACGAATTTGCAAAATATTCAACCAGTAGTCTACATAATAGGTATAAAGCCCGTTTTCACCAGTTTAGCATCAATGGACTGGTCGGACACAGATCGGCAGATGCAGCTACGTAGATGCTACGTAAATGATCATTGCACTTAAGAGCCGATCTATATGGGTGTCACATCTTAAAGGTAGTTTGTCAAAGTTTTCTTTACCATTCTGTACTCATTCTCCCGCCCGTTATTGGTGAACATTGACTGCACTTGTGAGCCCCTTCCAAAATTGTTCAGTCATGTTATAAAGAAACCAATATAGCGAGCATTCGCACCGCATTTAATTTCCGTTGGCTATCTGATCACGATGGATAACACCTTCATCATCTTTTCTGTTCGGCCGCCTTTTTACCGAAGTGCGATCGTCATCATTAACAGGGGCGATCACAATCATGCTCCATAACTCCCAGCTGTACGCCCTTTGCCTCTCGTGGCCAGTGATACGCAACTCATTTGACATCTATGCAAACGTGACTCTTATCAACACATGCCGCCCGCGTGGCTCTTCTACACATATAATACTCTCCTACTCAGTCATACACACCATCCGTTCCGGGTGTCACCTGCGCATTTTCCAGTTCCATCAACATCAGAATGACCGAAAACGGCTATTTGCAACCTTGGATTGTTGTAAAAACAGGATTAGTTGGAAGGTTCGTAATAATGTTGGCGCATGTGTCTTTTTCTACAGCTCATTGTTATGTTAGATAACGTTCCTAACCAGCTATTCGAGCGATCATGACGTTCTCAGAGGTGACCGTGTGCACCTACCCACTTTTCTCACTGTAGCGACCGGAGTCGTCATATTTTGTGATGACATCTTTGCTTGTGGTTTACCCAATTTTCGGTAGTTGGTGACCGATGTCCGATGTGGTAAACGCCTAGCTGGTATACAGGACGCATGATCCAATCGTTGCACCATAGGGAAAACCTATTTGACCAACAGGCTGTTCAAACCTCGTCAGAAAGAACAGTCTATCAACGAGCAAATCGAAGGTTGTTTTAAGATGTAGCATCAAGATTGAGCAGACTTTTACACTGTTTCATGTGTTCCCACGGTTCTTCATTCAATAATGAAGCAATCAGATTATAACTTGTAGCATCACGTGCGCTATTGCTGACAACCACTGATAGACTCTGCTTTCTACAGTACTGTTGCAATTATAACTTCGTGTTCTTATGCGATGAATAACAGCTGCTCACCACAACTAGTTTGCGGTTTTCTTATTACTTACGCATGCCATTCAAATTGAAGGACATTTCCCTCGACTATTTGAAGTGCCCAGTTTTATCCCTTAATCGGTTAATCGCGTATCCGAAGTTTTTGAAAATCTGCGCGTTGTTCGTGGATTGTAAGCCGATTGACGAAGACAACGGTGGTCGTACGCAGCTAGTCTAGTCAGATTTCCGTCACGACTGGCCATGATTCTGAATCATGAAGCAAAACAGGTTGTACACAAACGATGTGTGCTTTTCTTCCTAGCAACAATCGAACGTATTTTCGATGTCACAGACAGCCCAGGTCTCAACAGCAATAGCACAGGCTCACTAGACAGTACTGCCAAAGTGCGTGAAACGATCAATCGTCCTAAATGCACTTTCCCCACCCAAATGGTTCGAGTGAAAACGTTCTTATCTTAGGTTGGCTCTTTTTGAATCCAAAGCACGCAATACAGACCAGTCCGGATATTCAGCCCTTCTCTTATGGTCTGCATGTTTTCGGCAGACAAGTCAACTAAAATAACATCATCCGCATAATCCTCATCCATCAGCTGGGTGCTGCTATAAAACTGCACACCAAGTCACCAGATTCCCCGCGCATACCTTCTAGAATGTCGCACATGTCTAGGTTAAACAGGAAAAGAGAGCAGACGTCCAAGCCGAACACCCGGAACAGTTACCCGTAAATTTTCATCCAGTTTACGGGGTGGTGAAATGATTCAAATTTCTCTGCGGCTCCTCCTGGACAGAGACAACCCGAGAAAAGTTTATGCTCAACTAGATCGAATGCTTATTTTCCAAAGATAGACCACAACCATTGGTCTTCATTAAAAGTACATCCAGTGCGACCTGTATTCTCTCGCCATTTCTTAGTGTTCCGTAACGTAAACGTTCTGAATAATTTCTACGATTCGAACTGAATCGGTTCTTTGGTATGAAGGGGTCCCATGTTTAGAACTTTTCCGTACGTTTGTTTTCTTTAGTATCGTTTCTTTGTAGTTGAGAGTGGTACCTCAAAGAATCATTTCTGGCGATTGGCTACGATTTTTGTGTAACTGTGTTTCGGTCCCGTTTCCCACTCAGACAAACCTCGTCGACCATCCGAGTGTAAGACAGTACAGTCTTTTTGTTGAGAAGTTAGGAAAGATGGGACAAAAAAGAAAGATAGATAGAGTCATCATCATCATCACAGACAGCAATACATCAGTGGATTCACACTGATGCTTAACTGCCACACAACCATAAAAAAAGCAAACCCTGTACAGGAAGAGAGAAGAAAAAAGAAGAAGGAGAAGGGACCTAACTACTAAAAATAGCTACGTCTATATTCAAACATACAACATCAAGGCGCCTACACCTTGCAAACAAACAACCGAGCTGTGAGTGAAAGTAAGGCGTCATCAGCAAGACAGCTTCCTTACGGCTTTCACTGCCCGCATCATTAAGTGCACTCACTTCACAGACAACTCGGACAAACAACGACAACATTCACGCCACTGAGCTCGATTAGCCGCCATCTCACCTAACGTCTCAAGCCACCGACTCTGTGAGTCGCGAGGGCCCCAGCCCGGGAGACGAACCCGATCTACAGTGACCAACCCTTCGTGAACGATTTCATTTGTCTACGCCAGGTCATCATCTGTCCACCTCGCACCTTGCGCCAGTCGGCCGCAGCGTCGGCAAACAGTGCTCGGTGTGGCAAACGACTAGCTGGCATCCTTAGTACATGACCTAACCATCTAAGTCTGTGCAAATGTAAGGATTGAACGAAAGAACTCGTTTGACAATCAGTGCCAAACACCCGCTTCCTAACCTCCCTCGTTGCTTACTCGCTGGTGCCACCCGATACGAGCGATCGAACGCAGACATCGGTGGTCAAATACCTGAAGACGGTTCACGTCTTCTACTCTGAGCGGCCCTGTTTCGCTGCCGTAAAGTAACACAGCCCTCACTGTCGCCTTATATACACGCGACTTTTAAGGCATCCGAGAGATACCCCAATGTTGCTATAGGTGCCCGAGATTAGCGAACTTCGTTCTAGCCCTAGAGGTACGTGTTTCTGTTTTCATTCTCTGCACCTCCACGGTCTCTGATGCAGCTTCCCAGGTTGACCAAACCGGTCAACAACCTCCATGACTTCATTATCTAACATTAAATCTACGTAATCACAACAATCTTGCAGAAGCACTTTGCATTTTGAGGCTGCAAAGCGCATTCCGAAGTACTTAGCAGAACGCGAAATAGCGTCCAGTGTTGTTTGTACTACTTGGAAAGTGTCAAACAGAAACAGTTTGTCGTCAGCATAATCAAGATTAGTCAGCCTTCAACTAAATAGGAGGTGTACAGCGGCATCGTGTGAGCGCCGGAAAATATCCTACATTATTTCGTCTATGAGAAAATTAAACAAAAATTGTGAAAGTGGACAGCCCTGACGTACACCGCTGCTGATACTGAAACTGTCAGACTGTTCATCGTAAACCCCAACCTGAGTTGAAGTATGGGAATGGTGCGCCGGCAGTGTTTTCACATACTTGGTCGGTACACTCCGGTGTTTAAGCGACTCTAAAAGTGTAGATCGATCAATCCACCGAATCGAACGCACTTGTATAGTCGAGAATTATGGCAGTTGTTGTCCGGATGGTACACATGACGCTGTTCCGAAATTTGACGAAGGGTAAAAATGTGATCTATACAACCCCGCCCAGGGCGAAACCCTGCCTGTTCTTCCCTAATGTTTACCTCCCGAACTGCAGTGAGTCGACGAAGTATAATGGATGCCAGAACCCTAGAAATGACTGGGGTCAAACTAATTCCTCCATGGTTTATTCAAGAGCCCCTGATACCTTTCCTGAATATCGAGTGACCCAGTACAAAGGGATGGTCCTCGTAGTCCACACAAATTGAAACAACTGCGTTGAAGCCACTACGAACACCTCCCCACCTTCATTGATGAATGTTAGCACGAGGTCATCTGGGCCAGCAGCCCTATTACGATTGAGAGCCGAGAGGCAATTGCGAACCTCAGTCTCAGTGGGTGGTTCCAAATCTACCGACCAGGGTGCTACATCACACGTTTGTGGTGACAACACGGTAGAAGCACGAGACCAGTTGAACTGACTTTCAAAGTGTTCCGCCCACCGCTGTAACCTTCTGGACTTACTATGGACGAGTGTGCCATCTATCTCGCTGATAGTTTCACTGACAAACGGTCGTCTGGGACTAATAGTAAAGCGTAAAAAGTGTGCCGGTGTTTCCTGGGGCAACAGCGACCTCCATTTCCTTAACTTTCCCCATTAACCAAAGCCTAAGGATCAGTCCTTAGACTACGCTCCGGCCGCCTACGGACATCTCTGCCGGACTTCATATACGAACTGCCAGGAGGAATGTTCCCTCTGGCTTCTAACAACTCCAGGGATTTCTCCGAGATCCAATGTTTGTTCAACCCACGTACCCCATTGCCGCATGCTACAGTACCGGTTCATAAACTGCCTGGGAGATTTCGGTCCAAGAGCTATCAGGATTTTTGAATGAGAACTACTAAGCCTACTTTCTAAGCTGGTTTGCTACTGATACTTCACCGACGGTATAACCAGTTTCTCAACATTCAGTCGTTATTTTCGATGGAGTTGTTGCCAGCGAAAGTTAGGACAAAACGACAACGTGCGAACGCATGGTCCGAATCCAAGTTTGTGCTCTAATATGAACGACGTCATTACTCGAACTACGTCACCCATAACGGCTGTGTGGTCCATGTGAGAAAAGGCCTGATTCGGAGAAGATGGGCTCCAAGTATAGTAATGACTGCTGCTGGCTAAAAATAGCTTATGCTCAGCGCACAGCTGCAACAATCGCCCGCCATTATCTGATCGATGTGATGCTATCCCAAACCTGCCACCTAAACGAGACTCGGCCACCAAGGCGACCGACCTGGGCATTCATATCTCCGGCCAGAACGACTATATCAGAACCATGTGTCGACCGAAGGAGAGTGGCCAGATCCGAGTAAAAGGCATCCTTGACGCCTGGCATCACTACGGTGGGTTAGAGCATAAGCAGACACGATGAAACGATTTCTGCATGTTTCGCGTCTAGAGCTGGTTTTAATTGAACCTGCCAAGCGGACGGCACAAAGTCTACTGTTAACAGGAATCCAATCTACTAATGCGGTTGAGGTCGTAGTGCTGGGGACTACACCTGCTCCAGCCTGACCGATAGCGGTGGACGTGGAACCACTCAAAGTGTATAACTAGTATCCGTATTCAATGTTGATGCTGTTAATTCCACACGTTGACTACTGTCCTGGATTCTAGTCTCTGAAACACAACAGACATCGACATTTAACGAGTCTAACGTTCGTGCGAGAGCGGCCTGTTGACCTATTTGTTTTAGAATGCGAACGTTGAAAGCATTTGTTATAATTCGCATTCTAGGTCCAAGGAAGGGGCGACGGGGGCCTGAGGTTGAATGGTAAGAGATGAGACTTACTAACACAGTGTTACTATGATCAGCTATGTCTATTGTGGGACCTGCAGAGTAATCATCAGAAATGGGGTTCGGGAGGGGCCTGAGAGCTAAATTTGATAGGACAGTGGGGGAGGGGTCAGCAGTAGCATGTTTTCGCCTATCCACCCTGCTGTATGCAGCAGATAGGGCGACCCGGTTTATACTGCGAGACGGCCGATGCAGTATGGATTTAGTGTTGTGAATATTCATGGTTGTGTGTGGGCTGAGATACTGCCAGGACGCCCAGACCTAGACAGGAGAACGATTAGGGTTCTCAACCAAAGCCTTTGGCTCAAAAGCCTGTACCTGCAAGGGCGGTGGGTGTCAGTGTACCAGAGCTGGTACATTTTTCGGAAAAAGATACCAACCTTCTTCCAACCCCCAACCTGGAGGACCAAGAGACTGTGGTTTGTCAGACCTCTACCTATTGGCCTGCCTTGGTATGAGTGACTCTATCGGTGTGTTGACCAGTTTAGACGAATAGATTATCGTGATGCGCTAGGCGTCACATCGCTTCAAGGTCTGTTCTGGTTGTGACAGTGATAGGTAGAATGCATGCGCAGAAAATTTGATGATATTGCCTAAATTATTGAAGCTTCATTCTCACGGTTCATTACTTCCAGCCTTCGACTCCCAGAATGGCTGAAAACTGACATTCCGCGTGGCGAGAATTTCACACGTTTAAGAAAGGATCTCCGTTCGCTCAAACTGCACACAGTAAGCGTTCCGTTTTTGATTAGAATTCACGCTCAGGCTATACTATGCATATGAAACAATTGTTTTCCGATTTCTTGCTTTGAATCATATTATGTTCGGAATAGGATTTTTCAATCTTTAATTAGCTCAACCTGCAAACATATTTTGGTACAATGTGATGTGTTATAATTGATGCATCATTTCCCCCGAACATTGCATCCTTCGATCTACTCTTTCTTAATTTTAGTCTATTTATACTTCACTTAAACCAACTTCCCCTTTAGTATGTAGCAAGTCCAAAAGCTTTTCGTCGGTTTCAGTTGCCATCTATTTGTTTCGAATGTTCTGTAGAGTTTCACCTCAATGTACACTTGCTCAACCCTTTTTATGTAGCCGTAGCCGCCCTCGTGAGCGGCAGGTTCCTATTGAGTTCGCCATACAGAATTTGGCCGGCAAAACTGTGAAAATGGCTGAAAACACGGATCTTATTAACATATCTTGCGAAAATGACTTCGGAAGATCCAGATTGCGTGCACAACCTGTTTACAGTCGGGAAATTTTTTCGGACTTTGAATAGGCGGTTGACCGTAGTGTATGTCGGTGTGATGTAGGGTCGTCCGGAAGGTTCTCAACCACACTGTGTAAAAATAATGGTAAACCAATTAATAACGCTTTTCCTACCAACGATACTGTATGTAGTTCATCCGTTTTTTGAATTCTGGTTACCTATTACAACAAGTTTTTTCCCTGAAACTTCAACGGTCTTCCATCGTCAAGTTTAGTTTATCGTCTTCGTTTTTTCTGGCCCATTTCCTTATTTCAAAATCACCGCCGACCAGGTCTAAATAATACATCAAATGCGCCAGTCGTTCGAAACCGTGCTCCCATATGCTGACCTGTTCAAATTCGGAACCATCAGCCAGTTAAAATTAAACCTTCCTGCCAGCTTCCCCTGACGTTCTTCCCTGAATGAAGCTTACACTCAGTTCATCAGTTCAACCTAATATTAACCAGTAATCGCAGTATTGTACAGCAGTTAATCGCTTAACTCATCGGCTGAGTAACGTCAGAAAATGGTCACCATGCTCCTGCACATCAATGGTTGAATTCTGAATTTTTTTGGGACATAAAATTGTAGTACCTCTGTCACATTTATTCGTGCGTAGTGTTCGGGCACCGATGGTGCAGTCTTCTTTACAATCCGCAAACGAAGGTCAGCTGGATCTTTTCGATAACGTCTTGCCACAATCCCCTTCCGATCTGTTCTCTGCATCGTTGTCAGTATTCTGGGTGCCCATCGGGCGCAGACCTTTGACATGCCCAGCTTTTCATGCACACTCGTTATGGTGTTGCCGTGGTATATGCCAAAAGTCTTTACTGTCTGATCCACCCTCCGTCGCTTGTCTGCAAACTTTAAGCGTTCCACATTGCAGTTGTAGATATATGTTCAGTATTTTTCAAACCCATGTCTGATGTCAACATGAGGCAGGTAAAAGACTACGCATAATCAGCGCAAACCAATAATCATCACCATGCACGCCGAAGGATCGAATCCACAACCTATGGCCAAGTATCAGGTTGCTAGGCAACCATAGAACAGTAGTCCAGACACTTTTCCTGCTGCTGAATATGCCGGAATAGAAAACATTCATGATTTTATCAATGTAGAAACTTGATTTAGTTAAGTCAGGCACCTCATACCTCACCACAATCATCGTATGATTTATGAAATATCGCTATGCTTGCAACCACTGGCTGTCTCACCACATATTTCCTAAGGTCGCTGAATGTCTGACTGGTGTTGGCCACTAATTCTCTGGTTCTACAGTCTAAATACGTCATTTCGTGGTTTATTTTACATGTTTAACCACCCGCATCAGTTGATAAAACCGTATCCTGAATTCCATTTAAGGATATATTTGTTCGGCTGAGACCACACTATTGCATTCTTACCCAAACTCATTTTTAATTCCTTCTCTAACAACTGCCACACTCAGTGACTTGTTTTTAAGCCCCTTTAATGTGTCTACTTTACACTTTTCGTTTTACTGTAACGTTTAAGCGATTAACGGATTTTTGCTACCGAATCTTTTGCCCAATGTTTTCTGCGCTTACCTCTCAAGATTATCGCGTTGTGTTGCTCTGTTGTCCTGAGACCATACAGTTTTCCTACAGGGAACCCTCTTTCATCTGTAATTCTTCTCCCCTTCGTCATCCTTTTCGTCATATCATTTAGTAACTTGATGCGTTGAATCTGTTGATGACTGTAGCTCCTCTGGATATCTTCATTTCTTCTAGTTCTGTATTGTTCATTAGTCACTAAAACCAAATCCAGGTTTCCTGGGTTTCTTTTTATGCCCAGGCTCGTTCCGGCGCTTCTGATATCCCTTATTGAATGACTTCACACTTACGAATCAACTCCACAATTGTGTTAACAAAGTCTCCCGCGTGCAGTATGTGCTTTCAGTGTACCGTTGTTTGACACGAGCTCTTGAATAACAGCTCACATTGAACCGGTTAAACCAAATCTGGACGTTGAGCATCTCGTGGATTGCACATTCTTGTCATGTTTCTGCTGTTTGAGGTTGCTGAGGATATGATTTACTCCATTGGTCGCCGAACCATTTGTGTTGAAAGTTTATAGTTCGCAATTCTTTTCTTGGGTATCCCCTTCAACACTCACCGTGTTCTCGACTCATGTCTTCGTTTTTACCCAGGTATGTGAGGAGGCTCGTTGTCCGAACGTCGGGGAGTGTTGGGGTGGGAAAAGCAATACGGCCACTGCCACAATAATGGTTCGTTTCAAACTTTTTTTTTACTGCCATTCATTGTTATACGCCTAATTACTTATCGAACGTTGATTTTATGAAGTGGTAATTTTATAAAACTTCATCTGATGAGTAGTCGAGGATTTGGTTAATTTCAAGTTGAACATCACCCACAATTGATCGCAGCTGTCGCATTCCCATAGACTTTCCAGTCGGCCCCTTTCGAAAGAAGCACTAGACTCGAGTTTCGCTCTCTTTTCGAAAGGGGCCGACTGGAAAGTCTATGGGAATGCGACAGCTGCGATCAATTGTGGGTGATGTTCAACTTGAAAACTTCATCTCTAGAATGACTTATAATCATTCAGTGCCTATATTCATTGCCGGCTTTCCACTTCTGGCTCATGCTCCTTTAGACTTGAATTACACGGTCGGAACGAGACAAAGTGAGCCAAATTCTTTGGTCCCATACTTCAAACAGGAAACAGAATCAGGAGTTTGGATGATCCGTCGCTGAGATTGCCTCCAAGGTTCAGTTGGATTAGCATGGTTATCTCATTATGCGAACATAAAATGACTCATCCTACATAAAACTGGACTGTTGGATTATGATCGAACCTTGCGATAAATATGGGTGTGAGCTACATTACAAGTGCCTAATCGCTGACCATTAACACATCGAGTCTTCCATCACGTCTGTTTTGAATATCCGACTTTGCATACCTCCGCGCTACTCGTAACATCTTCTCACCCGATCCATTTTTGCTCTCCTAAACCTCACTATTCTGGAGGGATGCACACATGAGATGCCTGGGTAAAATCGCTACCTCAGTCAATTATCGTCGTAATGTACTCATATCTTGGGCGTTACTAAGCTCACCAAGCTTATAATCGTACGTAAAGGATTTAATTTCGTCGTCCTCTTCGCTGCTAATGTTTATTTTGAATCAAGTTAATCGACTATTTAGGTTCATTGTCCCTGTTTTCTATTTGGTCTGTGCTTTTCAGTTTGAGAAATTGGGCTCTATGTATAATTTCCATCTGATGAAGATGAACATCCCGAGCGGTTAATCTGATTACATCAATTTCTTTTCTGTCGCTCTCCACATGTCTTCCTTTTATCTTGATTAGCAGCTCAACCATACTCTTGATCCTTGCTAGTGTATATTCAATCTATTATCTTCAGCACCTTGCATAAGCGCTGACGTATTGCTTGTCTTGGGTATCCTCAGGTCTGTAACTGATTCTCTTGCTCAAGTGAAATTTTATCGACAAACATTACTACCGATTAGTCTATTCTGAGGTAGACCTTCACGTTGACCCATCACAGGCGATACTCATAGGACCGGCTTCCTGTTGGATGAAACTTCGTAACATGAAAGTTGCCGGTTTGGATCTCATACGGACAATCGCAATGTGATAAGTCCATACAAGGACCATCTAGTTTGTCGTGGATTGTTGGCTAGCGGGTGCGCATGTAGACTTAAGTAAATCCTGTTATGTTGTCGCAAAGTATTCAGTTTGATTTGAATGCTGTCATGTAATTTAGGTTCGACAAAAGTTGTTCGATAAATTGTCCACGTTTTTTTAAAGTTCTGTTTTGCGAATAAAACGACACAAAAAGCAACGTATTTGTATACAAAAATCCCTATTTTTCACAAGCGTTCCGTTGGCCCTTTTTTCAAAAAACTGGATTGATCAAAGCTGGCAGTTTTATACCTGCACTTCTAACCCCAGGGCTTCTGCTTTTGGTTGCTTGTTGATACTCGTTACGCTGGCAACCGGTGTGGTTCCATCGATTATCAGATTTGCTGATTACGAGCTTCCAGTCAGTCACGTTGATCTAACGTATACTCAGTTCACGTTTTACGGAATATTTTGTATAAAATTCGTGTAATTCCGTTCATACGGATGAAACTGCAGGTAAATCTAGGGATATGGATAGACACATTTACTTACCACTAAATGTGAAGATTATCTTTATTCGGCATTCATGTTTGTAGTCGTTTGCCAGCGCAGAGCACAAATTTTACATTTCGAGTCAGCACACTTGTTTGAATCGTACACCGTCTAGATGTTATCAGATTGTCAAAACCAACGCGAGAGCATTCGAGAAGGCCCGCAGCTGTCAGTTTAGCGACTGATTTTGAGGACACTAATTAGTGTTGGTCTTCAGCGATCAGACTAATGCAATTCGATAGAAAAAAAAGCCTTGCGGTTAATTTGTTTTCATCAAGTTTAATGGGTTCTAAGTTATTCACTGTGTTTCTCTCTGCGTATCAGTTGCACTAAATGTGATTTTGTGTCACATGAATACTTTTTAATCTTACCATTACGAGCTTGATGTCAGTCTTCGGCACACCCTCGAAATGACACACCTTGTGGAAAATACTATGCATAGACTAGTTACGGTTACAGTATGCTCATTTATTTGCAACTCCTACCACACGTAGATTATGGGTGACACGTGTACGCGTGGATGCCGATTTTGTTCGGTAAAGACCTCACGTCATCCTCCGCCATTGGACCCAATGGAGCCGCTGAACACTGCAAATGCCGTGTCCAAATGGGATGTGGATTACATTGTGATCACCACAGTCGATCGGGATGATCTGACGGACGGCGGAGCCAGTCACATAGCAGAAACCAGTATGTCTGTACATTTCCTCCACAATTATTAGTCATTAATGTCAAATTAATTTCCGGGACATTCTGAATGCCTCCAATATATTTACAGCTGTTTCACTACTTGTTTAACGCTTAGTTGGTTTGCACTACAGTAGCTGTGCCCGTTCTCCAACAAACTGTTATCAATACCGGTATCTTGCCTGTCACGGCGGGCATACGTAGCTGCATCTGTAGTCAGTCTGTATTTCCAGGTTGGGAGAGAATATAAACGTCTCTAACAGTCATACTTTTATCTACGTTTTATGCACATAACCTGCTGGATTATGTAAGAAGCCAATTTCAACTGGCCGGATATGGCAAACGGTAAATGCAGTATAAGAGACACACGACGATGAGAGTATTGCCAGAGGACAACTTATGGTTCTGACTGCGCATTCGGACAGACTGGCAATCAATCCCTTTTCAACAGGAAACAATAAATTCAAGTTTTTGTCTCGTTATGGCTCACCAGTTGCGTTTATCCTGACCACGACAGACATTTGAACTCCACTTCCTGTTCTCGTGTGGCAACCTTGTTGTTCGCTATGCCGTTAACTTTACGATTGCATTGTCATATCCAAACGCTCATTCATAGTCGTTTATGGATAATGCATGTTGCCCAAACAGTTTTAAGGGAGACACGGTAAGTGACCTATTATTCCCTATCGATGACCCCACTATTGAGATTTCTAGTTTGAACTAAAGTCACACCATTCGTAGTGAGGTTCTGTTGATAACGAGCTTCTAACGGGTAACCAGGGCAATTATCACAATTGAATATGGCTGACCGTTTAGAAGTTGTGATCTGACGGTGCTCACTGTGAGTCCACTGATGCAGTGGTCAATACGGTAACCCCCTCAAAAGTGGATAGAAGTTTGGATCCCGGTTATGGCAAAGGTATGCGCCACGGGCTAGCTTTAACGGAGCGAAACCAGCAAAGTCTGGTGGGCAAACATATCTAGATCGCTGCTTCCATATGTGAGTGTCTTCAAGGTTATGCCGACCAAATCATCGATTATTCATCAGTAAAATGAACACGCTCATCAGAGAGAGGCAGGAAGGCAAGCAGTCCTCGGGAAACGGTAGCAAACTGTTACCTTGAACCGGTAACACTGACACCGTTTATCGGCGGTTTGAATGTGTTCAATGGACAGATATTCTGTATGTCTGATACAAAGAGGCGTTTCAACAGACAGCAGATATGTCATTAAGTGACTGTGAAGCATCACACCGTTTGTCGCGGCGACTCTAAGTTAGTCTTGCCGTTTAGTGAAAGGTTAATCGGTGAAATTGCTGAAATCTGCTTTATGAATGCAACAGAATGGTTGTCATGTACCAGCGTACAAATATGCTGGAGCTGGTTGTTCAGGTAGCACAAACCTTACAAATGGTAACAAAAGCGTACCGCCAGAAAACTTACAGAGGTGCAAATAACCTTGAGCTTTTTACAGTTGGTTCGCATATAACAAATTATGGCATGTACATTCTACATAACTAATTGTCTTTTATATAACAGCTTACAGTATAGTGCTTACTTTTGACGTCTGTGTATTCTAAGGCTTCAACCTAGATGAAATATATATCAGATTTTGATCACGTCTACAATCGCTGTTTGGTCGAAACCGTATGGGGGTTTTGTTACCCAGACCTAGCTATGTTCGATCTTGAAACAATGTTATGCTATGTGTCGTTCTATTTGCAGTACAAAAAATCAAAACACAAAAACCGTCGCTTCTTCTGGAATGTTTGGTACCTGATTTTGCTGGCAATCTACAGTCAGTGTTTACCGTGGTTGACGCTGGTCCGGAAGTGTACGCACACAACTTAGAGACAGTTGAGTCATTGCAAAGGTGAATTATCAGAAAGTTGCACGTATTGTTTGACTGGTCACTTTTCTCCCCGTTGAGTCTATCTACGGTAAGGGAGTAGTATATGTCGATCTAAGCAGAAGTTTGTTGTTATGTCAGAGTTTCATCTCATTGATCAATTTGTTACGGTTCATCTCAAGATCGGTTACAATCGCACAGGTCTGTAGTGAATACGATGCCCACATGAATACTATTTCATATTTAATGCTCCGTCGAAATGAGGTGAGCCGTACTCATCTTGCGTGACACCAAGCCAATAATAAGGATTTTACTCACCCTGCCTTAAGCCTGGACAAGAACAAATCAGGCCACGACATTTAAGTCTGTGAATGATTGTCGCGAGCCAAAACTCATTATTGACCTAAGGATGACTTCCTCATATCAGGTAAGTGTACTTGACTGACAGATTCTGATTTAATTGCGTTCACTTTCATGTTTGTTCTAACGCTATCACACTCGCTTACTTGTTTAAGGGTCAGTTTTCTTTAAAAGCTGATAACAGACTTTTGCTTAGTTTTCATCGTCTCCACAGCCACTCGAATCCTTACCTATGGTAGGTTTCGATAACCGCCTACGTTCCCAAAAACTTTTGACTCGTGACGTAGCATGAACGTATGTTCGCAGATTTAAGCACGCACAGGTGTCACACACTGATTTGGGAAGGACTCGAATGAGGCCTTTTTGCATACCACGCAACTGAACAACTATCCATCAGCTCACAAAAAATTGAAAGGCATTGTTGAGGCGTATTGTATAGACTCACTCGTATATGCAGCCGACTCATACCATAAAACATGTAAGGGCCACAATCTGATACTTGGCCAACAAATTCACACAAATGTATCTCTAGATTGAGGGTAAACGTTTGGATTTATACTCAGCTTATAAATTTAACGAATTTCATAACGATTTTTTTCCACCTAACGAAAAAAATCTTAATTAGTTTGACTGATAAGGAAAGTCCAAAAGTTATTGAGCCGATTTCAGACATTATTCGGATTTATACAGTTACGCGCCAACGATATGAGCATAAATATGAAACCACTCTTGTCTGTGAACAGTTGCTCATAACTTAACTGAATATCTTAACTCAGCTCTTCTTGCAAATTCATGTCCACCATTCCTGACCTGTTGTCCGACTCAATCCAGTTCGATCGAGAGAGAGAGAGGTTCTCTCCTAAAGACATCGGACTAATGTAAAATGATATACTGAAGTGGCCACTTCCAAAGTTAAAAGGTTTCACATCCATTGACTGAACAACTCCTGTATGCCTGTAAATGAACAACTTCCTATCGACTGCACAGTGTTTAAATGTGCATATTTGTAATTTCTTGGACATTTTGAGTCTATAAGTATCAATCCTTAGGAGTTTTAAGACAGATCGTAACTTTCAGTTTGTTATAGTTCGAGTGCCACCCATATTTGTTCGTCAACGGGAGCTAGTTT
>LOND01028732.1:0-26462 GCA_014220965.1 Paragonimus kellicotti | reverse complement strand
TCGACATTTAACGAGTCTAATGTTCGTGCGAGAGCGGTCTGTTGACCTATCTGTTTTAGAGTGCGAACGTTGAAAGCACCTATATTAATTCGCATTCTAGGTCCAAGCAAGGGGCGAGGGAGGCCTGAGGTTGAATGGTAAGAGATGAGACTTGCCGACACAGTGTTACTATGATTAGCTATATCTATTGTGGGACCTGCAGAGTAATTATCAGAAATGGGGTCGGGAGGGGCCTGAGAGCTAAATTTGATAGGACAGTGGGGGAGGGGTCAGCAGTAGCATGTTTTCGCCTATCCACCCTGCTGTATGCAGCAGATAGGGCGACCCGGTTTATACTGCAAGGGACTTATTGATGTTGTGAGTATTCATGGTTGTGTGGGCTGAGATACTGCCAGGACGCCCAGACCTAGACAGGAGAACGATTAGGGTTCTCAACCAAAGCCTTTGGCTCAAAAGCCTGTACCGCAAGGCAGTGAGTGGCAGTGTACCAGAACTGGTACGTTTTTCTGAAAAGATGCCAACCTTGTTACAACCCCATTCTGGAGGCTGTGGTTTGTCAGACCTCTACTTATTGGCCCTGCCTGGTATGAGTGATTGTCGATGTGGTGGCCGCACCGTCCAGTAGGTCGTCGAGATGCGCAAGCCCTCACATTGCGTGAAGGTTCAGTTCGCTCATCACCCCTGAAACTGGATTTTGTTTTCACATTTTGGCGCGATGCATTAATATCCACGCCGCGCAAAGGCGATAAGTAGGACTTTCTCAGGGAGGACTTTAGTTACTCAGTTCATTTCAAATCAGATGCACAGTGGCACATATACTTTCGTATGTGTTGCTGGACAGTTAGGCGCAAATGTGGTTTCTTGCATACGTATACCCATCCATTTCAGCCAGACCATCATCCATTTCTTTGTTTTCCTCCCTACATTTGTTCATTCCTATCCGTTTCAACTACTACTGATTACTACTAATTTCTGGACGCAATAATTCGGACTGGTCAAACTGATTCTATGGCTGTCGCATAAAACCCTTTTACATACTTTGTCCGTATACTTTGAGATGATCCCGTGGTTCATTGATTTTTCTGTCTTGCTTTCAGGTAAAAGAATACGTTCATCCACACAAATTCGACTATTGGGCCGCCGTTGGTAAGGAACTGGGCTTTCGTTACGTGGCTAGCGGCCCTTTGGTTCGCTCGTCTTATCGCGCCGGTGAATTCTACATTGCCAACATAGTTCGTCAACGAAGTCAGGCCCAATAAAAAGACTCGGATTCAGCTTGTCGTTCTCTACTTAGCCTGATTTTCACTTGAATCCATTCAAGGCTGTTGTATGCCGAAGTACAATCAATGAAATTCAACAACTGATCAAAGCGCCAAATCGTTTCTGTATAATGTTTTAGTTTGTACACTCTCTCGGATTATATGACCGCCGTATAATTATTGTTATCATCGGAGATGCACAGAACACAGATTACCAACCAGAATTAGCTCCCTATTGTACATAAACCACATGTAGCTACCATGTTCCGCATTAAAAGTCATTTTATACTGCTGTTCCGCATTTTCGAATTCAATGTGTTTACTCAAACAGCCTTGTTCATTGTTTTGTTGTGTGCAGGCGACCGTTCTTTACGCTTTCTAAGGGAGGATGGATTCATTCTAGATAAGACCGCTCTCCATGTTTAACAGCGTTCCTTAAGGCACAAGTGTTTTGTTAGACAACGACAAACTCACATAAACGGGCACTGACTAGCTGCCTGTTCCGCCTAACCCTCCGATTAGATTAAGAAAACTAGCGCACTGAAAACTCACGTCTACTTCGCGGTTTTTACTTGTCGAAGTCCCATTGTTCGTTGTGTGGTGATTCAGGGTACAGTCTGCTCAAATGGGACGCTTAAATAGACACTACGGAAAAATTTACATGACCTGTTTTCGACGTTCGCTTGAGAGAATGGACCGAATCATTCGAAGAACGATGAAACGAAGTTGCTCCCTTTTGATTCATAATCCCTATCGTGGACGCGTGAGCTAAAGAGACCAAAACGTTACAAACGCAAGAACAGAGTTAACTCGGGCCTCCACGTGAATGACTTGGAAGTACACGCGCTGTTCCGTGTCAATCACTCGGTGGACGGTAGTTGCTCCACTCGCGAGGCATCCCCGAGTATTGTTATCAGTCATGTTTGCTTGACAACAAATGTGACCACGCTGTCTTTGTAATGATGGTTATAAACTTACCTGACCTTCGTGGTTCTACTCACCTCACTTGTCAAAGTTGATGTAGTTCGTTCAACTGCATGTAGTTGTTTGCAAGTGAAATTGTTACTTATGTACAGTGCAGAATTACAGCGACAGACCAAGACTGTCGCGATCATAGCACCTAAATCCGAGCTGATTGTCTACACAGGTAAGACTTTTTGCTTTTCAGACCTCTTCGGGCGGAGGTGCTGTGCCGACACTTGAAACCGGCAACAAAGGACATCGTGTATGGTTATACTGATCCGTGTTACTTGGGCAGCAGTCTATCGACTGATCTATTCGTTAGACTGCTAGTTGTGAGCTCGCCAATGTTGCTTAAGGACGTCTTGAGAAAGCAGAGCACGGAGTGGATGACAAAACCGCTTGTCTATGGGGTCATGGTACTGTTTGCACTCTTGTATGGCAGTGAGGCCTAGACACTATATATCAGCGAAATGTGCGGCGCTTGAGCCGCCTCCATCCAAGGATTGGATTATGTGGTTGAACACGGTATCGAAAAGAATCGAGCCCATGATGTTTAATCAGCCTCGTTGGCTGGGACATGTACATCAGACGACTGAGGAACGAATCTCGAAACAGTTGTTAAACAGACATTCAAAAGTAGGTAAGCAGACCCCGAGTGGGAGTACCAGGATATTATCCAGTTATATATTATCGAGTTTTCACATTGACCTCAAATCATGGGAGGATGCGGTCCTGACCCAGACCGCTTAGAGAAGTGCAATGTGGATGGGCATCCGAAAAATCAATGAACCAAGGCTACGTGACTCGTGCGATTTGAACGAAACCGTAGGCGTCATACCTTGTGATGATGGGACCGTGTGACGCCGTAGCGATTGTGCTGGCTATCTCGGATTGCAAGACTCTCAACATACTCACAGCTCAACCAATGAGTTCGACCGCCTGGTTAATTATCGGCTCCACTTTTCAGGAACTTGTGTCAATTTGGTCTGTTAACTTCTCTTCAGCTTCTGTCTCTTATGATTTATGTAGATTTTGTTTGGAACTCATTTCAAAGTTAAAGCTTTGTTTTTCTGTCGAATCAGACATGAAATTAATTAACATATTTCCCATAGGCCAACAGGCACGTTGGAGGAACCCGATGAGCTTGATGTTGGGTATCTCCCGGCACTGAGTTGACGATAATCAAATGTGCTAGTAAACTGTCTGGCTTAGTCCCTCTGCCAAAAGCACGAATAACAAGGTTAATACTCGATTTGGTTTGAATGAAATGTACTCCCCACTTCCAAAGTGGAAAATGCTGCCTCGAGATTGGGGTGTTCCTACTCCCGCGTTCTCTATCGCAGGCAGTCCGCTTGAGACGGAATCGTTTCAAACACTTAGGTAGCACTATCTCAACAGCTTATAGTATTCCTGATGAGTATCGATTATATCAGCAAGAATAACACAGGCACATGTCTTTGCCAGCCCGCGTCATCTGTAGCATCGTAGTGACGTCCAGATGTTAAAAAGAGGATTATATAATGCTTATGAGCCTATCATTTTGTTCAACGGCCCCGAAATGCGGCCTGTTCACAACAAGGGTGCCAACAGACTTGCTGTTTCTCACCGTTTACGTTAATTAGCTCATATCAAGTGAAATGATCGTCTGAAGGACGTGATATTTCGCAAACGCATATTTTAGATGCTCGAAATAAACGATCAACTGGTCAGTTTATTACACTGCATAACGTGCGATGATGATGGCACAAATTTAGCATATCAACTGGGTTCACCGCACTTGATACTATTTAATGGGATTATCGATATACCAGAAAAAATCCAGGTACGATCCTGGCGATGCAGCCACAGCACCCCAAACCTGCAAACACCCTAGAACCTGCGATTCACCGTTGCACAGACAGACTGAGAATACAGAGAAAAGCTTGTGCAATGATTACAAGACAGACTCATGCAAATTTCATATTACGAAAACAGCACAATTATGGTGGTCGATTCATTCTTTTCCTGACCAGATATGTACAGATCAGTACAAAGTGAAAAAAAGAGGCGTCGCGATTCGTTTTATTTCAAAATAAATGACGTAAAAAAGATAGTGCGCGGAAATTACTCAGGTCAACGAGGCATCGTACCGCAGTTGAGTTATGTACACAGTAGTGTGGTGAGGGGGATCCCGATGAAACAACTTCTTGAGCAAGAAAGAGTTGAACATTAGGAACTACCAGATACGATGGCGACTTTCAAGTGCAACTGTGGAAACCAATTGTCTAGTTGCCTTCATAGTTTTTCACTATCCGATGACAAGCACGCATATACCGTATTTCTCGATAAGACACGGAAAGTATGCCCTTGATACCAAGATAGGTTAGACCTCCCTGTAATTGAAAAAATGGAAGTGTGCCATTAGATACGTTTAGAACAAGAAGTAGCTTCATTTTCTTTGGGTGAGTATCCATGCAAACAGCGAAAATCGAACAGCCAAATGAAACGTTCAATAGCATTTTGAAAAACGGAGGGAAACGTTAAAAGATAATAGAATTAATTGCTTACTAATCGTTGTATGAAGTCGTTTAGTGGTTTGTTGTAGACATAACTTGTGAAATAGAGGAATACTGATGGTCCGTGCGCAAAAGTGCACACAAAGAGATATTTAAAAGAGTACTTTTCAAACATCTTCAACATAACTTTCTAAACTCAACGTCCCCTCCCCCTTTCGCTCAGTGTGTATTGTGGACAGAATGATGACAACTAAACTCATCTGGTAAAACTCAATATAATGTCATGTAAATGTTTAAGTGTCAACATGATTACTAAGTTTGGTGTAACCATATCAGCTTAGGTAAAACAACTCAACAACAACAAAAAACCTAGATCTCTGTTCAGAAGTTCGAAGTGTTTCTTCGTCGCTCCCCGTCCGTCAGATTTTCCAATGAGACGATATCGTCTAGTTTGGGAATTAGTGGTTTAGAGAATAATCGAATGCTGCCGATCGATACACATCTATTGAACTCTTTGTGAAGTTCACAGGATCGCTTGAAGAAAAGCCTTTTTGGTCAATTTATTTTATCCACTGAAGTGATTAGAAACAACATAGGCAGCCCGCATGGCAAATGAGATCAACAGAAACAAATAAATACTTAACGAAGTGGAGTAGAACGATTACCTTGAACTACAATCCCAGCAAACATACACGGAAAACAGCAGAGCATAGTCCATCGCAAAGGCTATCGTAGGGATTTAAGCCATCAACAAAGAGCGGTTGACACTAGTAACATATTGTGACCACAGAGGATCATTAGAAAGCGGGTCACCGAGAAAAGTGAACAGCATTACCTCAAGAGGTTAAATGTACTAGGGAAATGCAGTCAAAATGCAAATCCTTTGAAGTCTATTGAAGCTACACTCACCTGAACTAGGTAGGCATCGACATTCATACGTTAATGGTGCGTGATAATGAGCGGTGTAATACTTGGGCACCGGCAGTATTCCACTTTGGCTGCAGATCACGTGACGCCACATGTAGGATAGTCGACCAGCACATCCGCAAATCCTAGTAAACCCACCAGATCGACCGCGGCCGAATTGCGATGACAATGACATTGTGCATGTCTTAGTTAATCCACACGCCGTGCGCGTGTACATTGTTTGCTCATTTGAGTGGAGTGGAGTGGGTGAACGGATGTTGCGTGTACTCTGATTATAACAGCAGCTTCAGCACCCATAAATACAAGAGTGACGGTTGAGTTTAAAGTTAGTGTTCAACGGAAACCGGTAAATTCTACGGTTCATTTATTTGCAGTTAGTGATCCAAATATTGGAGGAACGGACGGAATTTCCTGCAAACATCTATAAGCAATGGAGCGCCTTAAACAACGTTGTCCATCTAACCGAACGTTGAAAGAACAATCGACTAAGTAACTAGACTTCTTATTAATATAAGCAGGTAAGCAATTTATCGGAACAAACAGTTGTCATATTCAAGAGCTTACTAATCAAAAAAATTAATAACTTACCAGCACAGTACGGTATGCTGTCTGATCGCGTTCGACGGAAAAGTAAACGACCAGTCATAGTGGCAATGGTAGGCAGCACCAAGGCCGAGCAGAACAGACGAGGAAGTTCGTACCCGTCTGGAGCGGGTTCTACGGCTCGTTCTCGAACCGGCCAGGTTGGTGTTTCTGCACAGTTAGGAGCGAAGCACACGTAGACAAAACTCGATGGGATAAAGGCGAGTTAGCAAAACAATTTAGTAAAAGGAATTTGTGGTGTTAATCACAACGAACGTCTAGGGCCTGTTTGTTCATAAATATACACAAATCGAGATAAGCGAACACCATCAAAAATATATCTGCATCAGGGTTCTGTTAACCAATTACGAAGGGTTAATGTTAGTGTGATCAAATTTGGACTACGGAAAAAGACTATTAAAAACAAATTATGGACGATGGCGCCGAGAAAGTGTTAAAAACCGTTAGCCGGGGTGAGAGAGTTTACTGCGTGAACGATCATGTGCACAAACAAACACCCAAGGCACGACAGCACTACTTTAGTGTAGTGGAGGAGATCAAGAAGGCCGCGTATAAGAGACAGGTCCTGATCCAATGTTTGACTTTAATCCACTCAGCACTGGGCGCATGCTATGGATTGCGATATCTCCACTGATGTAAGGCTTCAACTACCAACCCTCTCGGTGTGTTCTACAATTGGGCTAGTGTTTGTCCCATTGTTAAGTTTACGTTTCACACAGCGGGTTAAATTGTGTATGCTGATCAATTGACAACACTACCTAACGGACGTCAGTAAAGTAGAGTAAACTGTGCCGAATTTTTTAGGTTTAAGCCGATGCTAGCGGATAGATTACAGATCCCTCACACTAGTCACATTAACGAACACGCTATTCACACGACCAAATATCAATTATCACCGGGATTTATGACTGACCAGTTCTAATAAAAGCGACACTCGAGTAGTGTTTCCTTTCAAAATGAGATGACGGACAGGTCTATGGGGATGCGAGAGCGGCGATCGGTTATGAGTACGGTTCAATTAATGTTAACCAAAAATATTCCACTTCTTAATATTAATCCACAAAAGATTGTAAATTGAGTACTGGTGAATCAGTAGGAAATGGTTACATCCACTACTCCCATCTTATTTGAACTGAATGAAACAGCTCGGTTGCGGTTTGCTAAAAGTTGGACGCAGGAAAATTCATTCCCGTAATGGTTAGATGCACTAGGTCATTTTTCGGTGCATTACAGACACGTTTGAGGAGAATCGCTTCAAATCAACAAGGTTTTCCACGTCCGTCACGCTCTACTGAAACAAAAGAATGCTCACCAGCAGCCATTCAGCGTCAATCCTTCAAATATACTCTACCTTACTGACGTCTGTTAGGTAGTGTTACCAATTGATCAACATACACAATTTAACCCGCTGTGTGAAACGTAAACTTAACAATGGGACAAACACTACCCAATTGTAGAACACACCGAGGGGTTGGTAGTTGACGCTTACGTCAGTGGGATATCGCAATCCACAGCAGACGCCCAGTGCTGAGTGGATCAAAGACAAACATTGGACCAACACATTGCGCTTCATCACAGCAGCTGACAAAGGCCTTAATCAAAATGACGTGAACCAGGCACCGCTTCGTACATGGCCTTCTTGATCCCCCGCACCATTATGCCACAAGTCGACGAGGCCTTACTTCTACTCATAGTTCCGTTGTTTATTTGCAAATTGTACGCATGATGACGCCAAATATTTTAAGTATGAACAGAGTTACTTTTATTGGTTATGCTCTATTATTAAGTTTCTTTTTTTAAACAAAGGCTTGCCTTTTTCTTCATGGTTGTATGGCAATCAATCATCGTCGTGAACCACTGACTCAGTGATGATCTTGAGGATTTATGCACATGTCCGTTCGTGCAGCTAACTCTCTCCTCCGGCAAACGGTCTGCAACATTTTCTCGATACCCCTTGTAAGTATATTTATATTAATATACCAAGAAGAAACTCAAGCTGTTAAAAACCTCGTGATGACATGAACAAGGATCAACATCTAATGCTTAGTGAAACCCTTACAGTGACCAGACATTCCGACATATGTATAAACACACAGATGCATTTAGCTCTGAACGTAACTGGTCAGTATTGCGGCTTGAGACGTCGGTCGTTGTGAAAATAAAAATCCGAAAAATATAGAAACTCGATCAATTAAAACAGCTAACAATCATCGAGATGCGGGATGGTCCACAAGTGCAGTAGGCTGCCAGGTCGGATACGGTTCACAAGCAAGGAGTTCGATGAACTTGAAATCCCCGCTAACCGGCGCGAAACTACAGAAAAGGAGGTGTTAATGACGCATGACCATGTCTAACCAGCTAACGGTTTTCTGTAACCGTTGATAGTCTTGACGAAGAACCTACTGATTAACTTAAAGTGAAGTAACTGACAAGTGTCCAACAGAGAGGTTTAATCTGGAATGGGTCAAATTCAGTCTCAGTAGCAAACGTGCTCATTCAATACACATGTGACATATGCACAATCGATTGGCACAAAATCGTGTGGAATGAGAATGTAAATCAGGTTAGACACAACTACAAAAAAAATAAATTCCGTTTCATAACAGAAGGTTACATTGAAGGTTAAATTATCCGCAAGGTAGTTATTGCCGTACTGACTGGATAATGTGAGTTTACTCAAACCTGAGTAGTGCTATTTAAAATAACCCATCCGGCTTCGAAGCAGAAACTACGTGGTTGATATTTAACACGATGAGCTTCGTAGGTGGATTTGAACACAGAAAGTTGAGAAGTACATCATGTGATATTCTCCGAAGTAACGCTCCGTACGTTCTGATCGCACATTAACGTGTAATTCGTTTTAAACAAACGAACAATAAAACACAAGAAGGAGGCCACGAATTAAGAGGTAAC
Source organism: Paragonimus kellicotti (assembly GCA_014220965.1). NCBI lineage: Eukaryota > Metazoa > Platyhelminthes > Trematoda > Plagiorchiida > Troglotrematidae > Paragonimus > Paragonimus kellicotti. The sequence continues at coordinate 17,302 of LOND01028732.1, read as the reverse complement.
ACGGTCGAACGGGGACGGAAAGTATGGTGACTAACAACCGGGAACGAGAATAACTGGGTTAGCCGCAGCGTAGTCTGCGTTGGGTATTGCGTCGTGAATGAAGCTGGATGTCGTCCATCAGAATCCCTAGAGAATCCAGGAGCTTCGAGTTGTGCTTTCAGTCAACTTGCAGTATGCTATTTCCACGAGTAGCCGGTTGTCTGTCTGTCTACCCCATGCAACCCACAGAAAATGAAATCAAAACTGTGCACCGTTAAAGTGTCGAAGAAGCCGGAAACGCAATCCCCAGTTTGCTAACACCCTGGCTATTAGACAGCACGAGCCCGGTGTGCTCAAAAAAAATTTGCACTGATGCTGGGGCTATTCTAGAAGTCGTTAGTCTCAAATGTTGAACCTCATAACTTCCGCTCCGTTCGTCTGTCTTAAAACCCACATCACCACCTCCTTCCCGTAGAACTTCCTATCAGTGTTTGAAATTGGTTAAATGGTTGTTTGGTCAGAATGTGCAAAATGCTACTGCAGAAAACATCAGACAACTTTAGACTGCTGTTTAACTCATACAACCCAAAATCAGTGTTATCCTGTGAGATACACAACAGAATATAGATTTGCAGAAACAGAACGACAAAATACTCACCAGTCAATCTTCGCACCAACCCCAACCGACTGATATATTGACGCCAGAGTTTTTGAAGAAACTTTTCCCAAGGAATTGCTTTGGCTAAAATCAAACAGATGGGGATCGTGGGCAGACAAACTAGCAAGGCGAGTGGATTCATATTCTCCATCACTTGAAGTCCTTGATGATGTCCCAAGACTTGCATCACAGTAATCGCTCCGTAGGTTACCGCAGACCAGTAGACCGATCCAACCACCAGGCCACCGGCGAAATAGCAGGAAAGCACTCGAGTTTTGGAGTCCACGGATTCCAAAATCAAATAAGCTAAACCTTTAACGACAACAAATATTGATACGAACGTTAAAGATGATATAGCAGAGAAAATACAAAACGGAACTTGATTTATTATGAAGTTTGATTAATATCTTACTGGTTACGTTAGTGATCCTAGTTGCAATATCAACTAATAGGTGTGAGCTGGACGGTGAGCACCATTGCAATCGACGAGATGCAGTCAGAACAAAATACTGGCGAGTGGCTCGAGGTTTAGTTGATAACAGATGAACAACACTCACAGATGATGACACCTTTCGCATTGAAATAGACAATATAGCTAGCAATCCTCGAAAATATGTACCAAAAATTGAAGTTTCCTCTTACTGGAGAGGACTAATAGGGCATTTCCGCCGCGACATGCATCCGCATGACACGAACATGTTGACAATTACGTCGTTGACCTCACACTGAGCACGATGGAGTGGTCACACCTACAGGCTCGACCATAGCTACTTACAAGATTTCGTGATCTTTTGCAGAAATAAAATAATCGTCTTGCTGACCTCTATCGACGACCCTGCGATGAGCAATGCTATTGTCACTGATAAATACTTGAAATGTAATCAACTACAGGTTGAATGACGTTCACATTTAACTGAGGCTTTCGCAGTCAGATAGACTTTTGAGTCAGTCCTTTTGAATGGATGTATTTGTTGGGTGGTCCTGCGCGAAATCAAAACAGCCTCCAATCAAACCTTATTATAGTGTAAAACAGGGTTGTATTTATAAAGAACACCCAAATCTACAGATCAAATTGTTCGATTATCTCCACTGGTTAATGGCTTGTTTAAGAACGTCAGACGGCATGCCATTTGTCGTGTCCGTAATGTTGATTTTTGATTCAGTGACGTTGTTCGGTATGTTGGTCGTTTCTCGCGGTAATGGTCGTGATGTTTCGTCGCATCAGTCGATGCACATCATCATCTGGTCGCCATATCGCATGATTAGGAGGTTTTGCAACTTCGCCTGAGGTTGCATCTGTTCTAGCCAATAATCAAAATCAGATACCAGCACATCCGTCGTTTTAGATTTTGATGGTTCATCGATATCACTCACAGTAAGAATTTCAGTTGCAAATTCGTCCCAAGTATCAGGATATTTTGACAAAATACATTAACACAAAGACTGTTGTAACCACAAAAACTGTAACGATGAACCAACTTTTCACATCGAAAATCGCATCGTCAGAATGCTCGGATCCCCACTTCCCGAAAAATCCCGAACTGCTCCAGCTGAGACACAAAGCAGAAACGCGTGAAAAACTAATTCATTCGCCCTGTATGAAAGTATTGTACAACTGGAGTGCCAAGCATCTTCTAGGAACGCCCCCAAGCAATGCCATTGGTTGGTTGACGTCCAAGTAGTACATTTGGGCAAATATGGAACTTCTGAGGCAGTGTAGTCTAAACCAGACTTCAGATTTGAAATCTGCAGTTAAGATTTACCATCCTGACAAAGAGTAGTGTTGCATATTGAAATCAGCCCCAAAAGTTCCCTAACCTCTAATTATGTTGCAAATGGTTTTCAGGACCTTCTGTACAATCCTCTCTAACATCTGGAAACTCGCCGGAATATTCCCATCATCAATAGCGGCACCGGCATTTTCAGTTTTCGGCCACACCCGTGGGTACCACAGCTCGAACTGCCGCTGGTCCTAACAATAACCCATAGAGTAGCAGAGAAGTAAATAAGTACGAATGAACGGAAAAATCAACAAAATTGTAAATACAGGCTCGCCAGTTACCACGACAAAATGCCATATCAGAGAATGTTTCCAACCAGTGATCGCGAAATCCTTAATCAGGTAAACGGCACCTACCAATCATATTCCGCAAGAAATTCAAGGCTTTCATAGCCCATGACCACGTCATCGCCTCACTGACTTGCGGTTTCTTCCAGTCATCAACGGCAACAATGAACAATGCAAGGTGAGACAGACACCCTACCGACATACACAGTCCATGACCCAACTAGTGCAGATCGGGTGGTTCTATCACCTCAATTATTGCTCACGAAACTTGACATTTCCCAAACACTGCAGTGTTGCTCACAGTCAGCCGATTTGATACAATCTAACTGGCGGAGACAAGGGTGAGTAAAACCGAGATCCTATATGCATTTTCTGCACGAACGGGCCAAGCCTCTGATCCGAAGTGCAAAAGTGAGTGCACATACGCATTGTAAATTACTCCTTTGATCGACAACGGGACGTCCTTGCGACACCGTAAGAGAGGGGAGTCCGCGAATGCACTAAATGCGTGCGTTATCATCGTGGACACCTAGTCGGTAATAATACAAGCTGGTGAAATGACAATATCATGGTAGGAGAAGTGATCGGCAGTCCCAAGATGCCCCCTGTAATAACGAAAACAAAGTCAGCGTCAACCCAATCTTATAAGAATATTTTTTCACCTCGGATTTACAGTCATATCACTTGACCTTAGTAAACCATACATAATATGCCAGAGTGTAATCCGATAGAAGCTCCACTCCGAGATTCTTGGAACCTGTGAGTGCTCCTTTACGAATATTGTTCACCACATATTTGAAAAGAGGGAGATTGGACGCTCGCATCGAAGTCCTTTGACATAGAGGACGATCGATAGAGCAGTATTCTGCAGTCAGAATGGGCATACAGTAACTTCAACAAACTTACATACTTCACTGGGACCACCCCACGATAGAGATAGCCTCAGGGAGCGTGTTGGGCAACAGAATCAAAAACGACCTTTAGGTCCCGAACTATCAAAGGTGATTGTGAAAAGTAGTGCCAATCCTTCAGTATTGCAGCAAAGTGAAAATATGATCAATACACCCACGACCACATCCGAAACATTATCGCACTTCTCCCAGTCAATCTGTCAATTCGCCGCGACTGTTGAAAGCCAGTGCAATTACGAGTCAGGAAAAACAGGGCCCAGAAACTCCCTCAATAAAAATGTCTTTTCTAGCTCTTACTCGGAGAGGTAAGTCGCGCAGTACGTACACAGACTGTCCGTAGGCTGTCTCTTAAGTTCACGATGGTCTTCGCCGTGTTCGGAGATATGGTTGATCAGTAGACGTTTGTTCGTAATCCCTTTTGAACCAGCAGAAATCCGCTTGTCTTATCTGTGGTATTCACCTGCAATGGACTCTCTCATAAGAGGTCCTCAAAGCTGTTGAAATTTCTGCCCAGTGCTCAGTTAGTAATGTTACATCTCGATCAGTTTAACTATCAGCACCGTTTGATAAGTTTCGTGTGCCCTCGGTTTTCGGCTGAGAACTTTGTCTGCAAGAAGATCTCTGAGAAAGCGGTGAAACCAAACCGGCAAAAGCAACGGCATTATCTGCGTGGTTACTCTGAAATGGGAGGCAATCTTTAATGGAGCAACGCCACCGACAGCTGATGGCGACGTGAACAATGTGCGTCTATCGTTGAGTTACGCACGGCGGTCTCTACGTGACAAATGCCGTCATTTGTGTTGAAATGCACCACTCGATACACACAGTCCGTGAGGAGGGTATAACTGTAACAGTTGAGCGTCACTATCAGTGCGTCGGGCGCGGACATACCAAACGATCATACCACCTAGCCGCTTCTCCTCTGGAGTAAGACGGCCGAATCGTGCGTTCATATCACCAGCAAGCACAAAGATGTCTGAGTGCTTTGTCTCAGAAGATCAATGAGGGCATCGTAGAAGGCGTTCTTGACAGTACCTGAAATGCTGTCTACTGGAGCATACGCAGATGTGACAAATAAACATTCTTGTGGTCTGTTTCGGCAGACTGACTGAAGTACTAAGTCTGATAGCATACAGACGATCATTTGCTGAGATCCCGCAAAGCTGGTTCTGCTCTGTCTTAGAGCTCAGTGCAATCCCTACTCCAGCTTGATCGCGATAGCCGGGTTTATCGTTACAAGAGAGCGCGGAAAGAGACCGCCAACCCACAGCATTATCTAAGGGTAAATTCAAGTGAGGGACAATGCTAGGATGGTAAAAGTGTGTTTACGAGACACAACATACATCCGGTTCCAGACTCGACAGGGTTCTCGCCAGAACAATTTGCTTACTTATTTGTCAAAGAATGCGGAAGTTGAAAGCACTAATTTTTATCGGTTGTTTCGGCTTTAAAAGCGGGTACTTAACAGTAGAAGACAGTGAAAAGGAATGGACTAGCCTGCCAGAGCAACGATAACTTCTGACACTTCCTGGTCGTTATGCCGCGGAAGGGGCTGACTTGAAGGACCCCATTCCGAATCTCTGACTCAAAAGTCTAATCCGTAAAACGAAGGAAGATAGAGTTTTCATGGGATACCCCTTCCGGAGCCCCTGAATCAAAAGCCTGACCTGCGAGGCAACATGGGATAGGGTTTTCTTGGGGGATCCCAATCGAAATCAATGACTCACTTGGCAGTGAGAGGCTTGCCTAGCCCGAGGGCGCAGTGAATAAGACATTGATGTCTGATTCTGAGCACTGCTGCGCGCAGTGGATGTATCGAAGCTATAGTGGACTTCCAAATGATACCAAAAGAATTTTCAAACGTACTAGATAATACGCCGGCGGGTGCGGTCAATCGCTGGGTGATCGTAGAGCTCTTTGTTTGAGGATACCGTTTTTAACTTCTTCTCCTCAATCGGAAAATAGCGGTATCGCAACCATGAAAATAGCTTTGTTATATGTCCATAGGATCGTGCCTCATTGCCTAAGTACTTCTACGCGGTCAGTAGTGCGATATACAATCCTATGAGTGTAACTGCTTTTCGTCTGGCTGCTCCTGTTTGGACAGTCTCATAAGGTTGTATAGAGACAGAAGTTCTAGTCAGCATAGCCCTCCAGATGAATGCAGTACACAAACCCGACCACCACGTTAAGGAAGCAGAACAGGACGGAAGTAGAACCCTATCTCCCATTGTCCCGCAGGTCAGAATCTCGGGGTGGGGCCATCAAGTCAAAACCCTCCTGCGACATAAACAGCCGGGAAGCAGAACCTGATGTTTCTATAACGGCGACATTATTCAGCCACTACTGCCTTCTAGTTTTACTCTGCTACCCCTGCATGTTCGAGTGATAACTGTTTCCTAAAACCAAGACAAAAAGGTGATAGAGGATTTTTGGTAAACATACAGTGAACGTAACTCATAACTGTTCACGTCTGTTGCATACCCATAAATCTTTCAGTTAGCCACTTTCGAAAAGAAGCACCATACTTGAGTTTCGATTTTGATAGCTAGTAGGCCGGTAGTGTATAATCTTCCCAGGGCACGGATTAGAACTCCAGGCGCGCCATTCTGGATGCAACCGTCGAACTGAGTATTACTCACAAACGAAAGTGGTTGAGTGTTCACATGTGATAATTCGGTCGTGCCTAATGTGAGGATCAATGGCGCAGTGGTCAACACGGTTACCTTACGCAGAGTGGCCGGAGTTCTACGCCCAGCCGTGGTATGAACATGTACTGTCAACGAGCTCTAACAAGAGCGAAACTCGAGTCTAGTGCTTCTTTTCGAAAGGGGCCGACTGGAAAGTCTATGGGAATGCGACAGCTGCGATCAATTGTGGAGTGACGCTCAATTTATAACTGGTAAATACTGACACCATTAATGTCCGCGCTTTCCAACAAGCCAGTCGGTAAGTTGCTGTGACGTAGTAGCTCAAATGTGGGGCTTGATGTACGCCGATTCTTGAGGACGTGGATCCGGGATTCTGACACCGTTACTCGCGAAAGTCCACCTCTAGATATTCTTAAATCCAAAAGCTTCCTGCACGGGGTCTGAGATGACACCGAAGCCGAATCTTGTGTGGAGATTGAAGTAAGTTCCAGAGAAGAAGAATGTTTATTCGATAGGATCTCGAGGAACAGTGACCTCTGCACTGTCGGGCTCGGTACATCGGCTAAAGCCTATCAACCAAAGTCAGAAAAGCGTTGCGTATTCACTACATCAGCGTGCACTCCACCGGACAACAGTTCAGATGTTAACCAGAATGTGTTCCGCGACGCCCACGTCAATCTGCTGAGACAAACCTAACACTCTAACATCATTACGCTATGACAATTTGAATGCTCAACCTAGTCATCTGTTTCCAGCATGAGAGATGACTAAGCGATTTGGTTGATATTCACGCAACAACCTGACAATTGTGAAGGGCTGCCACAAATATGCACTTCCCATGATTTCTAGACGTCAAGAACCGCATCCCAATACAGAGAGAAGCGTTGTGCCATATGAAGGCCGATTCGTGTCACCCAGTCTTGGACAGAAATCGATCACACAGTAGCCAATTCTAGGTGGCACCACTTTATGCAAGACTGTCGTCTATTTTGGATGAACCAACCGGACTCGGATTACGCTGCCGTACCAACCCCTTTTGTTTGTCATTTTCTCGGAGGCTTTGCACTCAGAAATGCAAGATAATTAAGTGGTAGTTGAGCGAAGAGTGTAAAGAAAGTGCACCTGAAGGCAGTGAGGAACAAAGTTCCCAATTTGAGTCAAGTAAAAGAAACTGACGAAAATTGAAAATAAACCACAGCGGCTGTTAAGGCTTGTTGTGAAGAGATGTTCCCAACGTGCTGTGCAATTGCGATAAAATTTTATTCATACAAAGTTGATTAACCTTGGCACCGTGCGTCGTTTGATCCTACCCAGTCTGAATACCACGGCGACGTTCAATAGTTATAATGCGAGCTGACTGAACATTTGTGTAAAGAGCAAGAATCGGCCGAATAACCGAAAGACAAAGAAGCAGCCTATTTAGTTGGATGTAGCATAACGCTATCTTCCCCGATTCTTGGTTGGCGTAAGCGAGATACTGTTTGAAAAGAATGGTTCTCTTATCACCAGCCAGTCGCACCAAATTGACAAGTGGACTGAACATACAGTTCGCCTCAACCGGACCATACAGAAGACGAGACAAGAATGACCCGTTATGTTCCAGACGGCCCGCCGTCAGAGAAAGAATTGACCATGGAGTTTAAGTTATTGAGGCGTAACCAAGCACCTGGAATATCTCTATTTTCCCTTTTCAAGAATCCTATGAAGAGGTCAATAGTAGAATTGACAATACTTCTTCAAGCGGTTTGAGAAACCGAAGAGGGACCTCGTGATAGGCGGTTATTTCCGTTGTTAAGAAGGTCCAAAATCTAATGCCAACCAGAAAAACATCAATCTAGTATCAACTGCATCGATCTTACACACTAGCCATATTATGCGTCGGTTCACTAAATCCAGGGAGGAACTGTTGGATCTTCTCTGTTGATTACGTGCCCAAACGTTTGGCTAAAAACCGAGAGAAAGAAGAGGCGCGGCAACACGGCTTATTGGAAGGACACGGCAAAATTAGGCCACGTAGGCTCTAAATTTATCCGGCGAAACGGTTATCATACATGGCCGACATTACGCATAGCAAATCAGACGAGATAACCATATATGGCAGTCAGAACGTTAGAACAAATCACGTTACAGGGGGCATCAGAAAGCAAACGCGAGAAAACAGTTCAGATAACGTACAGGCGTTCGATCGCACGCTGCAGTCTGATTAACTGAGTGAGATAATACAGATCAATCCACCCGAAGCCGGATCGATCAATCGATATGACGTGATTCGTCCTGGCTGCTTCGTTAAGAGATGCGCCTTCCTAACAGGAGCAAAAAGGGTTCCGATTCGGTCGAGATTTTATTGGCTACATCTTTTCCTACCACGGGTTTTGGGACATCGACAGCATTATAGGGAACCGATAGCCACGGTCTTTTTAGATCACAAGGCTGCCTTTAATTTGGTTGCATGTGACATTTTTGTAAAAAGTTTCAGAGAAATACTTCAACCGATTAGGAGCATTATACGTTCACTCTGCAATCAAAGTGACAGATTACGAACAATCGTCTCCGGTGTTCACCGAGGGCGTTTGATTTCACTCTTCCCGTTCGATTTTGTTATGAATGGCAATAAAGAAGGAACGCACGAGGAATTCAGTGAGCTTAATGGTGAGTTTCTTTCTAGTACTATGTTGACCTACATGGAGTACGCGGATGACACCACCTTGTTTAGCCCCTTCGCCGAAGGTATGCCGAATATGCTGAACAAGATGAACGATCCAGCTGGTCTAGACGGAATGCACTTTCAACTATTCGCCAGCGTGTACTTCAGAACGTTCGAGGTATTCGGTCAACTGGTTAAATAACCAAATTGATAAATCTGCGATAAGCTGGTAACGAACTCCGCATGTCGTCTAATCGTCTACTGCATCGGAAATTATTTTTAAAGGCAATCAATGGTTCAGTAAAACCGCGGAGTGACCAAGGAGCGAAGTGGCCACAAAGTAAGAAAAACCTTACTGTTCTGCCGAGTAAATTGGGTAATTGTCACCTGTCTAATTGGATACACCGTGACCACTTAAATCGCCGGTTATAGGCACTGTCCGAGATGGCTGTACATTGTAACCAATGATGCGTCTAGTTTTTATATCTGGTCTTGTTTTGCCGAATTTTTTGACAGCTTTTTTCTTTTATGATATTCGACATCACCCGACTCAAAGTAACTTGTGGTCAGGCTCGCGGTCGTTATGAGTGAATGTGTGATTATCTCTTCACATCTTCTTCCGAAGGCCACTGACAGAGTACTTGCATGAATGCCGCACCAGATGCTCATACACGAATGACGTTCTTTTATGGTAAGTCTAACAACCAAAGATTAAATCTCCTGGCTCCAAAGACGGCCTCTTTCGTGCAAATACCAAGCACATCAGGTCTACTACCTGAGCTTTTCTTTGACATCATTGCCCATACAACTGGCAACTTTCAGTGAGCGTACAGAACAGCAGGCAACAGTCGCCCATGCCTCAGAAACCTTCACCATATGTCTACGCCATCTCCCGGAAACGCACTCAAGATTCCAGTCTTGTAATCCGGTTGATGCGTTTGACAACTTTTAATGCAAGATCACATCCGCGCCTCAGTGTGGACTTAAAACAATGGCAAGGGTTGGTGGTTATTTGAGAAACAAGACCGAAGCCCACCGCTAGACTGTATCCAAGGTGAAAATCGGTTCTGTGCAGTAAGCTCAGAAGGTCTATGTACAACAGGTAAGCAACGGGGTAATGTACGTGTTTTTTCCTAGAAAACGATTGCCATCGAAGGGTACCCCTTTTGGAATGACATCGAGAAAAGCTTAGTAGAGGACTGCAACCCAGTTCCAGGATAATATATGGTACACGCGAAGTAAAAGCATACTCTTCTTAGGAAGTTAAACAGCCCCTCATTCACAACTGGAAGCACTGTCATTTCAGGCGTTTACCTTTAGTGCTTCTCCTTTCAACAAAGAACCTCAATAGAATTAAGTCTGGCCTGATCCGTAAAAATCAACAGTGCAGGCGTCCATCTAAAGATTGCTCATGGTTAATATCTTTCTGCATGACTTCAGTCTGTAGTTCCGCTGTGAATCAAAGTGACTTGTGCTTCGATTCAATCAATGCTTGTTTATTACTAATTGCTGTACCTTTAGAAATGGACCGTGCGCCATCATGAGCAGTGGAAATCGGTAAATTTTACTCAACAACAAAAAATCGGGTTGGCATGATGTTACACCCTCTAAATAGAGTGCAACAGGTTCAGTCGGCACGTGTACACAGTGAGACTTTCATCAATGTGATCAAGCCTCGGACAATGTGGGAGTGCGTGATGGGCACATCGTGAATTGTTGCTCAATTGTGCACATGCACACAGCCACCATGGTGGGATAGGCAAACTTCTCCCTACTTCACGTGTCCATGATTTACGACTTTGTGCGAAAGGCCAAAACAGCCCTTAAGCTGTAAAGGACGTGCATGATCCAAGCGGCATTGCTCGTTACAACCATATTCGGTAAGCGTTGAATAGTCATTCTAGACACACGAAGCCCTAGGGTTGACCATGAGTTAGCACCGCATTCAACAGCTTAGACAGCGGCATACTTCGGTCGCGCTGTTCCATACACACTGGCGACAGACAAGAACAATACGGCCCAGGCAACCATTACATCAGAACAGTTGTGCAAAACACTGGTCGCTCCACACCTAAACAATGCTGAAGCGTGATTCCCAGAGCCAAACAGCTAAATGAAAGCCAACTTTTTCAAGTGGACCCATGTGAAAGGGTTCTTATATTGCCACCCACTTTTGGGACGAACAGAGCCAGTCTTTGTTGAGAGGCTACTGTAAATACGTACTCGAATGGATTACAGTCCAGAAACAATCGGCTATGCCACCATCTTCGATATTCTCTTCGTCAAACTCCTAGGGCAGATGTTTCGGTATTAGCCGGAGCTGAATATCCTAATCGATCGCTTATCGCCAAACGGGGTTCACTTAAACAATCAAATCGTTCCCAAAACTTTTCCCTGGGCAAGGGTGACGGACTCCTGGATTTGTGCTCAGACCCTTATCATCCCAGTTCGGCACTCAAAATATCACCTTGTCACTTGGAGTCTTGCATCTTCACCACACACGTCAGTCTAAATTGACTACATCACGAATGGAAAAACATGGTGAGGTTGTGTGCAAGGTTACCATTCGTAGCAGTATATTTGCTTGAACTGTGATCACGCGTCAGTCTGTACCCACACGCTGAAACGTTCAGATGGTGCCTCAAGGAAAAAAACTGAATCACTAGGCGTGAACAATCAATCCGGCTCAGTTGTATTAACCAGCTACCAAACTAAGTTCCCCACTTGATTAACTTCAATCCCACACGGTAGCTTAGATTAACAGCAAACACGACTATCGTAAGCTTTTCATTTGGAAAATACTAACAGTCGTGAGCTGATTCATTGTACTGTGGATCATTAGATTTTTGCCTGTTCTCTCGAAACCCTTGATGCACGTCGATCAATGCTAAGACAAGGTACCAAAAAACAGGATCTCTCAAAAATATTACCAAAGAATCACGAAACCTGGTAGTTGGAGACAGAACCGAAGTCAGATTAGTTGTCGTATTCAAACATTCCTGGAATCTATTTCATTTTGCCCGGGCAACTGATGTAGAACGGCCCAGTGCCAGTGAAATAATCTGCGAGGTAAATGGTCTCCAAAAATATAGCCTACGAAAATACCATGAAAACTAGGCGGAGAACTTTTAATCACAACCTAACTTGCCCTTCATTCTAACTGTTCAGTCTGGAATATCCAGTTGTGCTCCGTCGACTGTGTCTGCGAAAACTCCCACAGAAGCGAAGATGAGAAAAGAAACCCACATTTTTAAGCAGCATAAGGCGCCAAAACTAGATTATTTTCCCCTGGTTCTTCTCAGGTACGTGGAAAACGTGATCGTTTGAGAATTGTCCATTTTTTTTTATCAAAAGTTCGGTACTCTTAGAAATTCGACGGGAGAAATCGACGGTCACTTCTATCTCTGTAAGAGGTCTTCATAACGTTTGCATCAACCACAGATAAACCAGCCCGATCTTAATCACGCCCAAGCAACCGGTGTCTGTTCTGCCTCGTCGGTTATTGCAAAGACGTGGAGTATCAAAAGGAGCAAGTCGGTGAGGCATTAATCTAACCTCCATTCTCTGTCAGCTAATCGAACACGGATACACCTACAAACAACCAACAGCAGTTGTGCTCTTGAACATTAAGACCACTCTCGACCTCGTCAACAGCTGTTCTCTGGAATTTCCTGTTGAGAAATGGGCTGCCGGAAATGTGTTCATCCCAGGGTTAAAGGTAGGATGAATGGTAAAACATCATTAAATTTTTCCGCCTCCAGCGGAGTGTAACAAGATTAGTCTACTTTTCCTCATTCCTGCAAATTTGCAATCAACGATTCCCCGTAAAAAGAAAAAAAAAGCTGGATGAGCTCTCCAACGGTCATGTGGGGATTTTCTCGCGAGAGTCACAGACTTACACTACGCCGATGATATGGCCTTGCTCTGTGACAATCCACCGGCGGGTCAGTCTTGTCGATGACGCCTTACTTGCACTTATAACTTAGTTGTTTGTTTTCAAGGTGTAGGCACCTTGACGCTGAAAGTTTATAGACATAGCCGTTCTTACTAGTTAGGTCCCTTCTCCTCCTCTTCTTTTTTCTCTCTTCCTGTACAGGGTTTGCTTTTTTTTCTTCGTGGTTGTGTGGCAGTTAAGCATCAGTGTGAACCACTGATGTATTGCTGTCTATGATGATGATGATGATGATGATGATGATGATGATGATGATGATGACAACAATAATGACAGGCGGGTCGAGAAGCGTTACACGTCTTGGCGATTGCGGTGTCACGATATGGTATGTGTCCTGTGCCATGAAGGTACGCAGCGTTCCTTTAAGACTGGTAATGGAACATGCGACCACTCGCTGTGGGTGGGTAATCGCCTACATTTAAGTTGAAGTATTGCTTACCTCGACAGGCGTGCCACTATCACTAAAGCCCGATTGGCACTGGCTGATCCGAGACTCTCAGTAAACCAATCCTGCATCTTTCCCTCATCAAAAGAAATGATATACAACGAGAATGTGCGCGCGACACAATCCTATGGTTGAAAATCTAGCCACCTAATGTCAATGGTTTTCGCAGGACCTGCTTTTGATAGCTATCTGTACAACACTGTCCTTGAATAGGGACAGTGCCACGTGAACACTGAAGAGTAGTGGCAACGTGTATTTGGATACCACAGCTATTTGTTAAGTAAAGTAGTTTCGCCTAATCGATTAAAGTGGCTAACCCTCGTTTTATGCATGCCTGCCCGGCGGCTACCACATTATGTCTTGTTTTTGCTCTCTCGGCATGACTGAAAATAAAACAGTATAGTGGGCTTTTCATACTGAACATCCAATTTACTGTATGGTGGTTTTACCCGGCTTTCAGACTACTGTAGAGAAAGGGTTATCGTTGGCCACAGACTTCCGAGGATACGGCTGCCAACCGAAGTCAATGGAACGAAAGTTTGCATGCTTATTGTGGTGGCCACATTTTAGTCACCGTTATACGACTCTTTTCAAAAGTATTTTTCATTACAAAATACTCAGACAAACAATTAGTATTAAAACCGAGTGCAACGCAAAACTGATTTTAACAAATTTCCTGTAGCACTCGGACTGCGCATGTTTTACAAAATCATTAACTACAAACCCTTCACAAGTTAACTCACTTGCTGGCGGATAGACGAGTTCATACTCCACTCCACATGCTCGACAAGAGACAGGGGTTGACTGGCCCGTACCGGATTGCTGTTCATCAATCCATCGCTGAAGACAACTTTGATGAACCCATTTAAGCGCACCTCGACAACCGCAAGGCCTACTCCAGCATTCGTTGGCGTTACCATCTAAGCCAGAATCTAAACAGACCCAGCACACACGATCATCTTCATAATCGGGTTCCGGTGATACAACAGCCGAACTCATCGTGTTCGTGTAGAGACCATTGGATTCTTGAATGAAACAAAGGTAAGTTGATAACATGAGCTACTGATTTGAATTAAACAGTTTCATTATTAAAATTCCCTCGCAACGAAAAGATCACTCAAAAATGGTTCTCCTCGAGAGCTTTAGAAAACAATACATACATTTAAAAAAAACCTCTAATACAGAAGCCAGCATGATGCTACGAAACGAACAAAATATAAAGAAAAAACAGGCTGGTATACCCTGGTTATAATATGCCTCATCAGTTGCGATTCTGTCACATTTAACAATGCCTGTGATCAAAGATGCTCTGAATCTTTGAATGCCCAACCCCGTAAACGCTTTGAGCAGACAGAAACAAGCCCCAACGTCACTTGTCACGTGTCTCGGTGCCAAATCCTTTTCCGACTGTTCCGCAGTCTTCCCCAAATGGCCCCGGATTTCGCAGATGCGACACGATGAGTCAGGCGACATGGATGGCGAGAGGCATGTGTCCGAATCAATAAAACCGATGACCAGGGATCTCATTACGTAAGACGTTCGGAATGACAACCACAAAGACACTTCAACGACCAGACTTCGCTGTTCACATGATGCGGTTATCATATGCTAAAAGTTGCAAACGAACAGCGACTGTCAAAGACGGATAATCAATGAAAGCTCACCGCTCGTAATAATAAGGCCGGACACATTGACACAATGTTAGGAAGAGCGCGAAACAGTCCAACACCATCTTCGTCTGAATTCAGACAGTGGTGTTTTTAGTAACTAGGTTCCATCCCTTATCCTTATTTTGTTTTTTTCACCAGAGCTTGTTCTTCCCTCCAAGGTTGTATGGCAGTTAAACAGTCATCACCGTACTACTATCTACAGAGATGGTCAATCTTTGGTAAACTAAATGACGACAAATCACCTGGAGATCATCCCCGCTCGGTCAATCGTGGACTTAAAGGATCCACATCACCATCAGCCATCGTTGCAGAGGGTCTGTGAGCGACTGTCAATCAATCTGGAGCATCTGCTTTGACTCCAATAACGTGATTGTTTGAGTTGGGTGCGCACTATGTTTTAGTGAGCCACTACGGCGTCGCCCTCAATGGTTTGATATGACGAAACTGAGTGAACTTGGGAAGTCGAAAATGTACCAGATACCGCTGAGTATTGGGTTTGTAAATCAACGGCATACAAGAGCAATACCATGCATAAGGCAGATAGTACTTCGTGTGTTATCACTGAGCATTTAGATGCTAGTCACTAGATATGAGGTCACTCCCTTGAACTTCTTAATGCCTGCCCGGAAATTTCATATGGATGCGAGTACAACTCAGATGACAGAACAACTTTCCAAAAATTTAAAAGCAACTTCAACGGAACTGAGGAGCTTGGTGGCCACTAGGCGCAAATAAATCGGAATCAGCCAACGCATCAGGGAATCCCCAGAAGTTAATCAGACTCATTCCTGTTAATGCCCGCAAAAACACTAGGTAAAAGCTTGACAGTCTGAAAAGCAACTGGCAAGTTATAATGTCCAATGTAACGGTCGACGTGAGGGTTGCCACCCCGGGTCACTAGTTCTTTGAGGAGATCGCCTGGACTCAATAAGTAAAAAGTATAATTCATTTGACAGTGAGGGTGCAGTGAGTGTAATCAAAACAGTATCAGGTTCTTCAAAACCAAAACGCGTTTCAATTGCGCAGGGTAATATCTAAGTAATCGCGGTCAGTCGTTTAATAAGAGCGCTCTCTGTCCGAAGGGACTTATTATAAACTCCTGCTGCCTGTGTGGAAGACAGCAGTGCTGCAACCATGCAAATAGTTAAGTACAATGTCTATAGGAACCCTGTCTTGCAGTTTAAGCAATCCCATGCAATTTTTCACGAGACTGGACCTTGACGTGGTGTGACGGCTTGCGCATCTCGATGACCTATTGGGCTAAACTGGACGGTGTGGTCACCACACCGATAGAGTCACTCATACCAGGCAGGCCAATAGGTAGAGGTCTGACAAACCACAGTCTCCAGATCCTCCAGCATGGGGTTGCAACAAGCTTAGCACCTTCTCCTGAAAAATGTACCAGCTCTGGTACACTGACACCCACCGCCTTGCAGTACAGGCTTTTGGGCCAAAGGCTTTGGTGGAGAAGCCGTAATCGTTCGCCTATCTAGGTCTGGGTGTCCTGGCAGTATCTTAGCCCATACATAACCATGAGTACTCGCAACACCAATAACCCCTACTGCATCCGCCATCTTGCAATATAAACCATGTCACCCTATTTGCTGCATACAACAAGATCGATAGGCGAAAACATGATGACGTTGACCCCTCCCCCACTGTCCCATCAAATCTAGCTCTCAGGAACCTCCCGAACCCCATTTCTGATGATTACTCTGCAGGTCCCACAATAGACATAGCTGATCATAGTAACACTGTGTCGGTAAGTCTCATCTCTTACCATTCAACCTCAGGCCCCCTCGCCCCTTCCTTCGACCTAGAATGCGAATTATAATGAATGCTTTCAACGTTTGCACTCTTAAAACAAATAGGTCAACAGAACCGCTCTCGCACGAACGTTAGACTCGTTAAATGTCGATGTCTGTTGTGTTTCAGAGACTAGAATCCAGGACAGTAGTCAACGTATGGAACTAACAGCATCAACATTGAATACGGATATTAGTTATACACTTTGAGTGGTTCCACGTCCACCGCTATCGGTCAGGCTGGAGCAGGTGTAATCCCCAGCACTACGACCTCAACCGCATTAGTAGATTGGATTCCTGTTAACAGTAGACTTTGTGCCGTCCGCTTGGCAGGTTCAATTAAAACCAGCTCTAGACGCGAAACATGCAGAAATCGTTTCATCGTGTCTGCTTATGCTCTAACCCACCGTAGTGATGCCGGCGTCAAGGATGCCTTTTACTCGGATGTGGCCATTCTCCTTCGGTCGACACATGGTTCTGATATAGTCGTTCTGGCCGGAGATATGAACGCCCAGGTTG
>LOND01028731.1:36436-46904 GCA_014220965.1 Paragonimus kellicotti | reverse complement strand
CTCAACTTGATACCCTTCTTCCACTGCGCTGAACAGTTTAAAAGAAGTATCAAGTTAGTAAGAGTCTCGCAGTCTGTTACTCAACACATCGAAATGTGCTAATATTTTGTTCTTGCTCATGAAGTATCCAAATGAAACGAAGCATTCTCTCGAATCCACAAAAAAGTAAGGACTTCACAGATCAACATCTGCGCAGTTCGCTGTCCGGTCTTCTGCTGATACACATACACCTTTGAAGACAAATAGATACTGAGGTGATGTATAAATTGTACACAAGTGAACCTGGCCCGATGTTCGGATATGTAACGGTTTGGTTATACTTACTGTAAAGAGAATGGGCGGAGGTCAACTCATATCTAAAGTGAGAACAATCGATCAATTCATATGAATATGGAAGCTGAGATTAAATGGAAATCTTACATCAAACAACAGTCACGAGCATTCACAGTAGGTTTAGAGTAGGATGAAACAGATGGCATATCCGAAGAGAAAAACGAAAGTCCACCGACCATCACAGCGGTCCATCAAAGGAACGTAATGCAACCAAAGATAGACAACTAACTAACCAAAGAACATTGGCACTTACTTCAGATGACGCCAACTGCTTTTCAAACGAAATTCGAGAAGTTCCGAATCCACCATCCGACTGGAATGGTAAGGCCGTGTGTGTCACCGAATCACTGTCTCCATTTTTATTTGGTAATATAAACTCGCCCAGCTGGATTTCGGTGGACTTATCCACCAAAATTCTCGGCGTACTCATCACGCGATCGCCAGATAGTTTCAATTTTTGCTCATCCATACACCAAAGTGTACGGCAATAAGATAAAAACAAGGTCATCCAATATTCCCAACAGACCTCTTCGCAACTGGACAATAATGTGTCGGGAAAAAATGACACACGATCAATGGAACACAAGCCATAAACCCTCGGTAATTGAGCTACCGATTTAGAGCCAGATGAATGCAATTAAGCAAGACCTCTGTAATACCACCAATTTCATGGCATACAAAATATCGCATATAACAACGCCGCAATGTGAAAAAACTAATCCAGCCAAGAAGAACGCTTCGTACTAGAAGGTCCAACAACAAACGGGCCGCCTTTCAATAAGAGTAAATAATGAGTCGACTAGCCGACCACGAATACAGTGGGTAGCCAAGGATGTGTTATTCCATTCATCAATTACTAATGTTGACGTTTCATGCGAAGCAACTGTCTGCGTTCGGTGGTAGCATACTTACCGAGTGCACTCTCAGTTGGAAGCATCGGTGGCTGCGTAGTATTGCAGCGCTGCGGCAACATTGATTAAAAAAAGCCACCTTTCCACTTCAATCAGATATCACAAACCGCAATATTTACATCTGAAGTATCTTGTAGAGCACGGTTAGCAGCTCACACTTACACTTTTTCCACTTAAAGATGTCTTTTTCGTGACACGATGTCAGTTTCAGAAGTTTCGAAGGGTGTTTCTAGTATTGCTCTACATCTCCAAAATCAATTTCACGTAGAAAGGTATTTACGCTATCCATACAACCCTACCGGCGGTTAGCTGTTTATCTTCTTTTCTTTCAGTGCGTTGTCCTTTTCTTTCCTTTTTGTGGGTTTTTCACTTATTAGCCTATTGGCATACCCGGCCCGGTGCCGTTCTCTTGTCCGGTGAAAAGCCACATAGCCTTGCTGGCTGTTTCAAAGTTTCGCCCGGCTGGTTGATGATGGCTTGAGTGTTTGGTTTGTTTCGAGGCAGGTCAACGAGGGCGTCGGTTTATGAACGTCGAATCGTCCTTGGTTCACTGCCGAACTAGCTGATCTGTGAGCATACGCTCGAGTATAATGAAACATCAACGTTCTTTCTGTGATTTGGCGTTCGACAAGACTTTTACCGATGTATTGAGTCTGACAGCGCACAAGCGACTGTTCACTGGGATCCAATCGAGCAAACATTGCTCTGCTCTGGAACTCAGTGCGATTCCCACCCCAGCTTGACCGCGAGATTCAGCTTCGGCGTCACCAGAAACCTGAGCTGAGAGAGAAGCGCTTGAATCGACAGTTATCTAGAGGTGAGCTCAAATGGATAACGGTGCTAGAATCGTAGACTCGCGTCTCCGACACGCAGCACACATCAAGCTCCAGACTTGAGAGAGTACTAGCCAGAGCAGCTTGCTGACCGACTTGTCGGAGAGTGCGGACATTGAAGGCGCCAATGTTTACCGGTTGTCTTGGCCTTAGAAAACAATTATCGCCGAAGGCACATGGAAGGCGGTGACGTCCAGTCATCTTAAGGTGGCAAAGGAATAGCGTACCATACTGTCTTCTGTGCAGCCTGGGACAGCAGTAGAACGGCTACTTCTTGAATATCACCATTCAGCTAGAACGGAATATTCGTGCTAGCAGCGAAGGTTGACCGTAGCTAAAAACACGAGCTAACAGCTGTGAAGCGAAGGAGTAATATGAGCTGATTGTATTCAGTGGAAAGTTGCAACTTGTATGGTAAAGGACAGCGAAAATCTAACTACTTTCAGGTGATTAATTCAATGATTATATTCTCGCATTCCGATTGGCTAGCCTTTGAGTGATTCGCATCTCTTCGGCCAATTAGTCATACGCAAATTCTGATGATATCTTGTCTCTATCCTTTAAAACACAATTCATGATGGATATGTAAGAACAGAAACAAAAAGTGACTTCCAACTATATTGGGCTAGTTTCTATCGTCAAACGGAGTTGAAAAGGATAGTAAGCGCCGGTATGTCCAGTAGATCTGAACAATAGTTTAAACAGCCGACAACGTCCTGGTTAACGGAGAAACTAATCTTACCTCGAAAACGTCAAACAAACAGATAAACTTCACTGTGTAGAAAGTGTCAATCGTATCTCAAAGAAACAACATACAGTCATTCTGGTACCTCGGTAGTTGAAGATATGAGCAACTCAGTTACCATGTAGAGTTCGATACTGTGTCGAACAAAAGTACTAGCCAGCAGGCTAGTTTTCCAATGGAATTTCTTAACCAGATAGGCTACTAATAATAGAGTGCATAAAGTCGGTTTACATACATTTGACCGAAATTTACTGTACCTCTAAGTTTACGATACCTTATGTGTAATGCAACTGTTCATATGTACAAGTGAAGAGCTGACGAGTGGTGTCCGTGGTTGAACACAATTATAGCGAATAAAGCTAGTCATCAAATATAAGTGCGTTGCAAACCGACTCAAGTAACCGACCTTAACAGTTTAGAATGTTGACATTTTTATTACTGCTCTGGACAATATCAGAGCCAACACCTCGTCAGTCTAAATGAACACTGGCAAGTTTGAATTACAAAAAATTTACTATCCAGAGCAGGGGGCAACATCTGTCCTCTAGACAAAGACAGCATGCTATGTGAGTGGGCGGATGATGGGCCACGTTCACATAAAGTAGTGACTTTGGAACCTGTTCAAATGATTGTTTTCTCAGCCTTCTAAATATAAGCTTACCGTCCACCCTTAACCCACATGCAGTATGTGATTATTAAAAGCAGAAAGGAACGGTTGAAGAAGGTAGTCAATACAATAGTATAGAGTGGAGAACAATGACAGATACTCGCCAGGCCAAACCATTAAAAAATGGGGGCATAATTTATCGAAAATTATTGAAACCAACGGTACCAAACAGGACAGCGCGCTTAGAATGAGCGTCTCCAGGTGGCTACTGGTCAAAAATGGAAAAAAGAATCACCTCACGATAGCTGTCTAGAAAACATAACGCAATAAAAGTATGCAGTGCGGTTGACTAGAACCTCACCAGTCTCGATTACGATCAAGCAGTCTATATATCTCACTTCACCGTTTATACGCATTACCGTGTACTTGCAGTGTGAGCTACCAAAGGAACACAGACTAGCTGTTCGTATTAAACAGGCTGTTCCCAAATGGCTAGAAGCACGAAGAGAAAATCGAGGCGCATGTACGGAAATCGACGGACGACATTGCAACATTAATAACGAAGCACATGATCAAAGAGGGATACACAGGCGAAGTCTATCGGGCATTGCCTGTGATTCTTTGTAACGAATGGAAACGAATCACTCAGTACGGGATTTGGCCATCAGACGCCATAACCTCCTACTGTGTGTTCGAAAACGCCCCTTGTTGACTCCGGCCAGGATCAACGGAAGTTGAGATCGGATGGCACCAATTGAAATTGAGAGCTCGATGGCAGAACGACGGTTGGAGGATCGAACGACAGGACCTATATATATCAGGCAACGACGCTACCGCCCGACCACCCAACCACGACCGGCGGCGTGCACAAAGCCATTCTCAACAGCTCCCATACCTATAACCAATTGGTCAAATTACTGTAGGTCTTATGTACATATATCCCCATGTATTGATTACATTAAATACTGGACGAACATTTCTTACATTATTACACGTAACCCACTCTGCGTAGACACTACGAACTCTCACTTGAACTCGCCCTTTGTTTATTTTGTACCGCCGCATTGGACTGTTTACGCTACCGTATTATTGGTTATTTGCTGACGGTTAAATTCCGTGCACAGAGTTCACTTGGTTGTAAGTTGTGTAATTTGCTAACTGTTGCTTATTTATGTACAGAACCAGTTTTATCCGAGTAAACCTTCAACATTCTGTCTTGTTCTGCCCTGAATCAAGAGGTTTACAGCTGCCCGATAGACTGCGTATAGCCGAGAATCCTGACAGATTCTACAGTGAAGTTAACCTAGGGGTCATCAGTCCAATGCTTTTCTTATACTCCAGTATTTCTACCATATCCACTAAGCCATGACCTTAAGCTCTGTTGAACTTTACTTGATGTTCAAAATCACTTACATTTTCCCATGCAATCGGAATGTATAAGATGTATCTACGGAGAACATCACATGAATCACGGCTTACCCTAGCTGTATCCCAGTTCATTAAGAGAAGGAACTATCCTATATGTAGCATCCGGCGCTCCACAATTCACTCTGGAACTTGAAGTTTTATGACGGTAATCTCTAAACATTCGACGTAGGGATTTCACCGAAAATGTCGCGAAATTTGGTAGAAAATTCGTTTAAAATCACCCTCATTTTCACAGGACATCCCAAAACAAGTACACCAGACATTCTCGAAGTTTCACCACGAAGGGGCTAAAACATATACTACACAGATATAAAGTCGTGGAGCTTCTACAAGAAATCAGGATCTTATAAAAACCGTAATCCGCATCAGACCGTGGATTATAGCTAAGACACAACACATTTTAATAAACATGCTTCCATTTCAGGTATAAAATTTTCCATTACATACTAAAGCAATTCACTTTGATGCACTAGAATTTCCACGTGACGGCAAGAACGCGATTGGCCCCACTAACCTAAAGGGGCCGACTGGAAAGTCTATGGGAATGCGACAGCTGCGATCAATTGTGGGTGATGTTCAATCTATATGAAAACCAAAATCCCCTACTACTCATCAGTAACCGGAAAAGACAACCAATCTCAATTAGAGCACTTCGCATTGGCTACTTTGATAGAGGAAGTGGTACGGGTTATTCGAGGGGTGTCAACGGCTTTGCTTAATGAGAACGGGGTTAGCGGTCAAAGTGGAGCACAGATCATCTGACCTTGTGACAGGTAAAGGGTTGCGAGTGGTTAAGGGTGTCTGTGGATCTCACGTCCAATAGGAGTGAGGTTTAGGGTCGTGGTAGACTTCGAGCTGTAATGTGAGAGTGAACCAGTTTGTGAGAACATTTCATTAGTTCTCTTGCATACATGGCTGGCGGACGCAAGTACACTCGCATCAGTCCCGAAACACGCAGACGTATTATCGAAGCATTCGAAAGGGGCGATGACTGGCACACGGTTGCCCTTCTGAACGGAGTCAAGTGTAATACCGCTTACAAGTGGCTTCATGTGGATTGCATCGCAAAGAACATAGAAGCAAGATTCTGGCAGAATCACTGATATGTTGGAGTGGATTTCCGTAGACCCAACGATTACACTGCAATTTTTGAGATTGCGCGTCAAGGCTGAGTTTGAGAAGGAGTTATCGACCACAACGATTAGTCGATGGCCGGTGCATAACTGTCAAGAAACTGTGCCAAGTACCGTTGGCATGAACTCAAATGAGAATTTGGAGTTACGGCGACTGTTTGCATATCGACTGATGGAGTGTTATGCAAATTCGAAGACTATTTGCTGGATAGATGAGACGAACTTCAATTTGTTCTGTACGAGGTCAATGGGACGTTCATTAAAAGGAACGAGGGCATGCGTCTCTGTAACAAATAGCCGAGGCCGTAATCTTCATTTGATTGGAGCTATGACATCAAGCTCGATAGTAAGCTATACGACGAGGCGGGGAGCATACAACAGCAGCGATTGCAAGGGCTGGCTGCGAACCCTGCTAGATCAGATGAAGATCAGTACACCATGTCAGACATTGTGCTGATATGCGACAACGCACCGTGTCACACTGATCTGGAAAATGTGATTGCTGGAGGACAACTGTTACGACTGGCACCCTATTCACCAATGTTGAATCCAACTGAGAATGTCTGGAGCATGGTGAAAGCAAGAGTTAAAAGGCAACTGCAGGTGCACCACGAGACAATAATAAACGGAGATCCTCAGGGTGTGCAAAGTCACAAGGAGTCAATTCTGGAGCAGCGTCATGTGTACCGCCGGCCAACAATCGCCGTATTCCTCGACTATAAAGGTGCGTTTGATTCGGTAGACCGATCTACACTTTTAGAGTCGCTTAAACGTAGGGGTGTACCGACTAAGTATGTGAACATACTGTCGGCGCTTTATTCCCATACTTCAGCTCAGGTTTTACGGTGAACTGTCTGACAGTTTCAGCACCAGGAGCGGCGTACGTCAAGGCTGTCCCCTTTCGCCATTTTTGTTCAATTTCGTCATAGACGAAATAATGGAGGACTGTCTGCGGCACTCAAATGATGCCGGCGTGGACCTCCTACCTGGTGAAAGACTGACTGATCTTGATTATGCTGACGATAAGGTATGTTTGACAACTTTCAAGCGGCACAAACAACACTGGACGCTATTTCGCGTTCTGCTAAGTACTTCGGAATGCGCTTTGCAGCCTCAAAATGCAAAGTGCTTCTGCAAGATTGTTGTGATCACGTAGATTTAATGTTAGATAATGAAGTCATGGAGGTTGTTGACCGGTTTGTGTACCTGGGAAGCTGCATCAGCGGCGGCGGCGGTGTAGGGAATGAAATAGAAGCGCGTATTTCCAAGGCTAGGGCGGTGTTCGCTAATCTGAGACACCTATGGCGACAGAGAGGTATTTCCCTAAAGCTTAAGGGTCGCGTATATCAAACAACAGTGAGGGCTGTATTACTTTACGGCAGCGAAACCTGGCCGCTCAGGAGTAGAGGACGTGAACCGTCTTCAGGTATTTGACCACCGATGTCTGCGTTCAATCGCTCGTATCGGGTGGCACCAGCGAGTAAGCAACGAGGAGGTTAGGAAGCGGGTGTTTGGCACTGATTGTCAAACGAGTTCTTTTGTTCAGTCGCTACATTTGCACAGACTTAGATGGTTAGGTCATGTACTAAGGATGCCAGCTAGTCGTTTGCCACACCGAGCACTGTTTGCCGACGCTGCGGCCGACTGGCGCAAGGTGCGAGGTGGACAGATGATGATGACCTGGCGTAGACAAATGAAATCGTTCACGAAGAGGTTGGTCACTGTAGATCGGGTTCGTCTCCCGGGCTGGGGCCCTCGCGACTCACAGAGTCGGTGGCTTGAGACGTTAGGTGAGATGGCGGCTAATCGAGCTCAGTGGCGTGAATGCTGTCGTTGTTTGGCCGAGTTGTCTGTGAAGTGAGTGCACTTAATGATGCGGGGCAGTGAAAGCCGTAAGGAAGCTGTCTTCGCTGATGACGCCTTACTTTCACTTACAGCTCGGTTGTTTGTTTGCAAGGTGTAGGCGCCTTGATGTTGTATGTTTGAATATAGACGTAGCTATTTTTAGTAGTTAGGTCCACTTCCCCTCCCTCCTCTGTTTTCTTCTTTCTTCCTATATAGGTTTTTTTTTTCTTCTTCGTGGTTGTGTGGCAGTCAAGCATCAGTGTGAACCACTGATGTATTGCTGTCTATGATGATGATGATGATGATATGTACCAGCTAAGTATGAGTTAGGCTACTACTCCTACAGACGATAGCTCTGTCAGCCGCGTCAACAATCTTCCAGGACATTACTGAATTACAACGGGATGTAGCAAAAAGAAGAGGAACCGTAACTGTGTTAATTCAAATTTCAGACAGTGTGTCGAACGAAAACGCCATAGTCAAGTCATCAGGCCGATGTAGTAAAATGTTACGTAAATCAGAAGAGCGATGTGGGATCTACATAAACCACTGTAGATGAGTCACTGCGCTCTTTGGCTTCTCCAAGAATACCCTTCGTACGAAACTTGTAGTGGAAAGGGCGGATGCAGCAATTATAAAGTACTGTCTTAATTAGTTAGTTAACGGTGAGAGAGGGGGAAACGAACAATCTGATTCCACCGAAACAAACAAAACAGAACGATGAGATAAAACAAGTTCCTGAACGGCACTCACATCTCTTTCTTGGTTTAGTCGAGCGACGGTAGAGTGCAATAAATGATTCTCTTCTTGCGTAGTTTTGAGTAGCCGCCTCAAATCGGATAGGTCTGCCTCAAGTGACTGACAAAGTTGAGCATTGTTTGACTGAATGAGAGCTATGAAAGAAGAGAATAGAAGAGGATCAAGAGTACTTACAACCAATGTCCGGACGAGATGAAAAGCAGTCTACAACAGACTGTAAACTATTTAAAAATTTGCCGACGAATGAAATATAATAACGGATGAACAGTGCATGTGAGATGCAGGTACAATAAAAAACCGTGTGTGATTTATTC
The DNA here is from genome assembly GCA_014220965.1 of Paragonimus kellicotti. Lineage (NCBI taxonomy): Eukaryota > Metazoa > Platyhelminthes > Trematoda > Plagiorchiida > Troglotrematidae > Paragonimus > Paragonimus kellicotti. Next base: position 37,996 of record LOND01028731.1, on the reverse strand, counting down.
AAAGGAACAGTTCGTGGATAGGGGCATAGAAGACAACTGTTGAAATATTACAACAGGAGCACGAAAAACATACACCTCTAGTTTGTCGGACAAGACAGGAACGTAGATGCTTAGAGTACGTGGAGTTCTGTCAAACCAGACCAAAAATGGGTGAAAAAGGATGCTGACTGTGAGTCTGAATCGAACAGAAATGTCTGTCGTTGGAAGCGAATAATACGAAACTCGACAACTTTGTCACTGTAAACACACGGATTTTGCGCGTAAAAAACTAAATACCACATACATGGATTTATTGAGCGTACAATGAATCCCGGGAAACACAGGTACGACATTACGCAAACGTTGAGTTTATTTCCGATAGCACATAAAGGATCGCCTGCTCGTATCCCGTCTTATATGACAAGAACACGCACCAATAGTGGACCACAGACTCACGAAGAATTGTTGATGAGTAGTAGGGGATTTGGTTAATTTCAAGTTGAACATCACCCACAATTGATCGCAGCTGTCGCACAAAGAATTCTTAAATAGAATTTACCGTGCGACCAAAATATCGGACGTTTAGTCAGAAATCGAAGTAAACAAAACTCGTGAAGTAGAAAAGATGGGAGTGCCCAGAAGAGTAGTCTACACCAAACTATCTTACAAAAACTGTACGTCAGAGGACACTTTTGACAAGATGGTCAGCGTCACACCAAAACTCGTCTACAAGGCTTCGAAATTAGTTTCCTCTAAAGCAAGAAAGCTGCCACTATCTTGAGTCAACTTCTGTTTTCAACAAATCAGTGCACCTTTTCCGTAATCATGTTCGCGAAACAGACAGAACACTTGAACTTGAAGTGAACGAGTACATTCCCGAAGGATGGGATACGCACTTGCTCGCTTGTTTGCAAACGATACTCAGCAGTGGCGAGATGTCAAGTCACCTAGCATAAAGCACCTATTGACCGCAGGTCAAAATGCCGGTATCGTATCATCCAGATGAATGCTTATAGCTCACAAATTCCAAAGCATTAGGAGGCCTTGTCAATCAGCTACCGAAAGCCTATCTTATGCGTTCAAAAACTGCCAATCGTTGAGTACTTGCCCTGGCGCTAGGTTGACCGATCTGGAGTACGCGGACGACATTGTCTTACTTAGCCCCTCTGCCGAAGACATGCAGACCATGCTGAACAAGGTGAATGACCGGGCTGGTTTGTATGGAATGCGCTTCGCACCTTCAAAGTGCAAAGTGTTACTTCAAGACTGGGGCATTTCCACTCCTACTTTCTTTATTGCAGGTAATCCGCTTGAGACTGTGGACAGTTTCACTACTTGGGTAGCACTATCTCGTCAGCTTGTAATATTGCTGATGAGATATCAACGAGGATAGCAAAGGCACGAGTTGCCTTTGCCAACCTGCGTCATCTGTGGCGTCGAAAAGACGTTCGATTTGTCGCTGAAAGGAAGAGTATAATGCTTGTGTGCGTTCTGTTTTGCTCTATGGTTCGGAGACGTGGCCTGTTCGCAAGGAAGATATCAACAAGCTTGCTGTATTTGACCATCGTTTGTCCTTTCCGC
>LOND01028731.1:21711-36336 GCA_014220965.1 Paragonimus kellicotti | reverse complement strand
ATCAGCTACCGAAAGCCTATCTTATGCGTTCAAAAACTGCCAATCGTTGAGTACTGCCGTAGGTTTGGCTGCGAGCCCATTTCACCATCTAGATCAGATTGCCCGTTCCGCTCAAGAGTTACTGTTTTGTAAACATTTTGCCCATATGTTTAGGCCGACAGCAGTATAGAAAAAATGAATTCATATCGTAAACTTTGTTTTCTGATTAACCTATCCAATCACTATCACAGTTTCGAGGATTCATTGTGCGTGGCTTAACGAAACGGGGGCACGGTAGACCAATGACTCCAACCATTCCTTATGGATACCTGTGAATACTGTCTACCACAAGTTGAACAGCGAGAGAAACAGACCGTATCTTCCGGCCATGCGACTTATAAAATAATGCGGTGCACGATTTTCCTAACTGTTATTGCACGTTAGTACCAAATAGCCCACATTAAGTGGACTGATCGCGTGAGCAATACGGCAGTTCGCCGGCGCGTATTCCGGAACGCTCGGGATGCGCGATCGATCGGTCAACTACTCACGTTGCACAGCCTGCGATGGTTAGGTCACGTACTCCGCATGCCAGCTGAGCGTTTACCGTACCGGGCATTATATACTGAGACCACCAACAGTTGGGTGAAACCACGTGGTGGTCAAGCGACAACGTGGTCACGAAATATGAGAACCCTGACTGCTCCACTGAGTAAAGTGGGTAGGTGTCGCCTGCCTGGATGGGGTCCTCGTGATCACTCAAACCGCTGGTTGGAGACGCTATCCGAGATGGCGGCGTGTCGCAGTCAATGGCGTACCTGCATCCATACCATTTCTAGTTCTTTTCTTAGACTTATTAATTTTCAACCTTCTTAGTAACGTTTTCTTCTAGGATATTCCACGTCACTGTTGAGGTGAGCGGCAGCCCGAGCCACAGTACCTTTTGGTCAGGCTCATGGCTGATATGATGATGATGATATCTGCTGCATACAGCAGGGTGGATAGGCGAAAACATGCTACTGCTGACCCCTCCCCCACTGTCCTATCAAATTTAGCTCTCAGGCCCCTCCCGACCTCCATTTCTGATAATTACTCTACAGGTCCCACAACAGATGTAGCTAACTGTGGTAACACTGAGCCGGTAAGTTCCGTCTCTTGCCTTTCAGCTTCAGGCCTCCCTCGTCCCTTGCTTAGACCTAGAACGCGAATTAATATAGGTGCCTTCAACGTTCGCACGCTAAAACAGATAGGTCAGCAAGCGGCTCTCGCACGAACGCTAGACTCGTTGCACGTTGATGTCTGCTGTATCTCGGAGACTAGAATCCATGACAGTAGTCAACGTATGGAACTAACAGGTCAGGCTGGAGTAGGTATAGTTCTCAGCACGACGGCCGCAGCCGCATTAGTAGATTGGATTCCTGTTAACAGTAGACTTTGTGCCGTCCGCTTGGCAGGTTCTGTTAAAACCAGCTCTAGACGCAAAACTTTCAGAAATTTATTCATTGTGTCTGCTTATGCTCCTACTGACTGTATGATGACTGTAGTGACATCGGCGTCAAGGACGCATTTTACTCGGATCTGGCCACTCTCCTTCGGTCGACACGTGGCTCTGATATAGTCGTTCTGGCCGGAGATATGAATGCCCAGGTCGGTCGCCTTGGTGAAGCCGAATCTCGTTTAGGTGGTAGGTTTGGGATAGCATCACATCGATCAGATAATGGTGGGCGATTGTTGCAGCTGTGCGCTGAGCATAATCTATTTTTAGCCAGTACTGGTTTTAGGCATCGTGCACGTCAATGCTATACTTGGCGCCCGCCTTCTCCGAATCAGGCCTGGTCTCAGATAGACCACATAGCCGTTAGTTATAGGTGGCGGGGTTCATTCATGTTAAGGATTGAACGAGAGTTAGCCGCAGACATAGCGAGTCTGTCATATTACAAACGCTACGTTGATGATACACTAGTATTCAGTCGGTCCAAACAGGCAATAGATAACCTAGTGCAGCGCCTAAATAGTTGTCATCCCAATCTGAAGGTAACGTGAATTTGAGACTGATAATTGTCTGCCGTTTCTAGACATACTCATAAGTCGCCGGGAAGATGGCTCTATCAAAAGAGGTGTTTATAGGAAATCCACGTGGTCCGGTCAATACCTCAACTTTAGTAGTTTCACACCGGTCCATCAGAAGCGCGCACTAGTGAATACACTATTCACACGCGCAAGACGAATTTGTACACAAGACAGTCTTACGGAGGAATTAGAGTTGATCACGACTGTACTACAATCTAATGGTTATCCAAAAAGGTTCATAGAAAGACACAGTAGGCCTAAACCGCCATCCGAACAGGTGGTCACTGTAAGAAAAGAAGGTTTATATAGAATTGCCTTTTAAAGGCGACTACAGTATGCACCAAACAACACAAAGATTGATGAATTCGATTAAACGGACATTCAACGCAGCCGAACTTTGTGTACTAGCTCGAACCCAGAAGCTGCCTTGCCTTCAATCAAGGGAGATCAGCCTGTCGGTGCCACCTCACACTGTATCTACCAATTTACATGTAACTGCAAAGAAAGTTACATAGGCAGAACCGAGAGGTGTTTGATTTCCAGAGTGAAGGAACATTTGCCTAAATGGGTGCAGAACTCAGTATCATCGAAGAACGGCAATGTCGTTGAAACACGCAAGCAGCCAGTGTCCGCAGTCGCAAGACACATCCTGACCACTGGTCACGTCATCGACCCGACCTGTACATTCAGAATCTTGTTACGTCATCCCAATCCAAGATTCTTGCGGTTTGCTGAGGCTGTCGCAATCAATCGACTGAAGCCGGCCCTGTGTGTTCAGAAACAATTGTTCGTGAGCTTGACCCTACCCTGGACTTAGTGACCTTCCCTAACCCATCAATCGACTATGTATTCCACCCACCCCTAACTGTTCGATATAAAAAACCGTTTCATGTTATTGTAAATTTGGTACTGATGAGTCAATACGAAATGCTTGCATCTACCAGTTTTCGTGTTCTAACGGTTTTGTTCAAACATTTCAAGTCTACACATGCGCGTACTCGAGCCCACGGTTCCCCACTTATTCATTACATAGTGTTCCCCTAAGTAAGCCGTGTCCGAGTCAACGAAACCCATGAAACGAGACTGTTTGATGTCTCAGTAACCGTGCAATAGCTGAAGTAGCAAGCGGACAAACCTCACCATATTCATGGCGGTGCAAGCGGCAAGTAGTTCGAGACACCGACGGTGGAAAGCAGAGGGTCACAGAAACTCCTCTGTAACTCGATATTAGACACGACTAGATAGCCTGTAAACGGTTAATCGCAATTACTGGTGAGAGTTCCTCAGTTTGTCTGAAATCGTGAAGTGGAGACATGAAAACAAGCTTGCCATCACAACTCTTCACGTGACCATTATTCACGGACGAAAAGTGGCTGAGTAATCATACACGATAATTCGGCTGTGCAAAGTGTGACGTCAATGGCACGGTTGATTCATGAAAGCTTGACCGGAGTTCGAGTTCCGGCCGTCGCGGGGATATATACCACATACGATTTCTTATAAGAGCGAAACGTTAGTCTGGTATACCTTTTCGAGAGAGATTATCAGCACATTCCATGTGAAAGCAAAAGTTGCGATCGAATGTAGGTGCTGTTCAACCTGAAACTTTTTACGTCGTATAAAATCAATCTCAATTAACCAATCCTTTTAACAGCAGACAAATCAACTAACACTGGTGAATGGGTTTTAATTGCAATGGCTGTAAAATTGCATATATTGCGTGAACGGGGAGAAACTAGAAGAAATAATACAGAAAAGAAACATTAGATGAAGAGAGCAAGAGACTTTAGGCCTGGTCGAGGAAGCGTCGATCACACCTAAACCATGTGAGAGACAATTGAGCGACGTCATGATTTATCACAGTCAGTGGTCGACGGACTTACGGATGTGAAGACAGCACAGACTCCGCTGTTCGAGATGCACTCTGGGATTTCTTCCATCACATGGAAAAACCTAAAGTCGTACTAGGCGCACTATAAGTCCGGGATGTAAATCAACAGGCAGATATAGTAGACGTCCTCTGACGCAAATGATGACAATTTGGAAGGAACATTCAGAGTTTTCAAGGTTGTTTCTGAGCGGAGCTTCTGTCAAGTGGTAAGCTGACCGAAATTCCCCATGCAGATGACACTGCTTCACTTTGTTGCTCTGCAAACGGTATGCAATTCATACTGAAACCGATCAACTCATGTGGCTGGTTTGTATGACACGCACTTTCCATCTCTAAAGTGTAAAGTGCTGTTGCAAGATTGGGGTAACCATGATCCTGTCTTTGTTGTTGCAGGCGGACCGCCAGATGCTGTTGGCTGCTCCGTCTGCCTAGGTTGTGTCATTGTAAGTATTGCTGACGAAGTGTCCATGAGGCTAGCGAAAGCAAGTAGTAAATTCGTAAATCGTCGTTATCTTCAGCGTTCACTTATCGCTTACAGGAAGGATTTGCAATGCGTGTGGGGTCTACCGGGTTGGGAAGTTCACGACCATGCACGCGGCTTGTTGGAAGCACGCTCTGATATGGAAACGTGTCGTAGTCAATGAGAAACCTGTATACACAAAAGTATTGGCTCTTGTTTTATTTCCTTGAATTTTCATTGTTTTTTTAATCATTCTGTTTCTCCCTTTCAGACTTTTCTGTGTATATCTTTTAGTACGAATTGAACATCATCCACAATTGATCGCGGCTCTCGCCTTAAGTTAAACGTTTCAATCCGATCACTCTAGGCCAGCTTTTATTACAGTTTGTCAGTAACACCTGTTCTTGTCACAGCCAAGGTGTGAAGGGCGGTCAAGCTTCGAGGAGGTAACCGGATTGACCACTGCGCCACTGACCTCAGATTAAGCATCACTAAACCTGTCTCTTATACACAAAAGCTACCATATTTGCCTGAGAGTAACGTTCATTAGCACTTACTCATTACTCTGCTACTTCGTGGATCATTTTGGGACCATCGGCAGCTTTAGTACCGATGAGTATTGTTCAAAACTGAAAACGATAATGATAAACGGTCGTAAACTTACAGTGGTCACATCACGTTCCACACCGTGTCCGAGATAGTCGAGCACGACGCGCACTACTGTATTAGAACATCGTTCAAGAGAAGCTAAAGTAGGGAACAAACTGCTGCTAAAAGAATTGCGCAGATTTTCCTGTCAACACTTGTTCGTCGAATATGACGATCACATAAGATCACATCAGTTGACTATCCATTCTACAGACTATTGTAATGCGGTCTGGTGAAAGGATCGAATAAGAGAAAATTATAAACATGATTAATACCCGTAACTGTCGCGACCATATGATAAAGAATTGTTGTCAAGAGACTGAAACTTCTGTGGTAGGAAAATTCAATACAGTTGGAGCTCGAAATGGTAGTTTGCAGTCTGGCAGATAGCATTACTGTGAAGGAGTTACCTCACACATATTAATGGCGGTACGCGAGCATACATACACTATTACACAAAGAGTGAATATGATGATTTCCAACGCTCAGCCTGCATAGACCACATGAGCACACTACATACTTGTGGAATAAAAACTGATGAGGGTTAGTCAGCATGTTGTACAACAGGCAGTCTTGTTTGAGTAGTGTAGTGTGTACATTCGGGGGACTAAAGGGCAAGCCTCAACGCCAGGAAGACGATGGACCAGAAGCGACTATCGGAATAGTGTGTACGCGCTATGGGGGAAGTGCCACCAGGGCGAATGACAACGTACTGCTACCCAATGTGTGTGAATGCACGTCAGCCGTGCAAATGAGTGTACATGTTCGTGGTCCTATGTTTTAACATAACCTGTACGGAGTTCGTACAATAAACAAATGTGTAGGCCAAGCATCTTTTGCGATTGTAACAGCATCAGGTATCCGGATCAGACCTGGTATATAAAACAACACGGTTCTGACTTCGATGGTTTTTCAGGCACGTGCATCGGCTTCTCTGCATCAGTCACCTGAGTAACCTGTGCAGAATACCGTTCACTTTATCGGCTAATTGGTTTGCACACAAGTACGCCATGAATGTCACCTGTTAGTTCGAGTGAATACAGTTGGACAAATGACGAATGATAGAGACAGTGCAAGCTCAATGTTCAACAGTAGCGCTGGCAGATTCCACTGTGAACTGTTTAAGAAATCCTGTCGTTGAAGTCGGTCCAATGGACAATTAGGTGGACTTCATAAGAGTGGGACTAGTGAACGACTGAGTATAACAGTGACAGTTTCTGGCGTGGCTTAGTAGCTCAGATGTTAGAGCGCTCGCTGGGTTTGGGCATGGTGTTTATGTCTATAGTTCGAATCCAAGAAAAGCACTGATACTTTACGATCAGGTCTCTTCTCAAATAATAGTAATTGGTCTTGCAAAGTACGATGCTTTCATTGTAAAACGACGCAAACTCGTTTACAGGAGTACATTGCAAGATTAACGCACTATCATCTCAAAGTATCCGCTTATTTCAAACTGAAAATGGTGCTTATAAATGCTGACGTAGCAAGGTATTGAAAATCAAATCGATGACGATGTGGAGTAGAGAGACCAACATACTTTTCTATCCTGACGGAACAGTACGGACCAAACCATCATCATATCACATTGGAAAATGCCCAAACCATCATCGAATCAACCAGCCAGAGGACTATAAACGGGCACCTGTCACCGAATCTGCTTCTCAGGAACCATGACACATCAGTCTGCCTTCTATATTGCAACGGTCAGCATTAAAGGTCAAGAAATCATGGGGTAGCAAGGAATGAGCGGTAAAAACGATGATCGGTCGTTCTATTAGCCCAAAAGGCGTGGATAGTCAGGCACTGGATTACTACAGTGAGTCCCGAGTGACTGTCGTGGTCTATCCACGTCAGGTCTAAGAAGGTCACTTGATTTTAACTGTCACCGTCCAACCTGTGCCCAAAAGTGTGATCAATCAAAAGTTGTTTGCGCAGTAACACGAAGAGAGAGAAACATGGTAAGTTTATATAAAAGACCATCAAATAGAAAACGTGACCACTAACCAAGTTCTTTTTCAAAATTGTTACGCAGCTTCAATTCGCAATCGCGCAATTGTTGGTCGAAATCCTCTCGCATTTCATGTACGTGTACTGCATGCTCTGCTTTGAGCGATTCCAGTTCGTCTCGTAAATCTTCCCGAGTGTCCTCGCCAAGGTCATGTCTAGAATACAAAAAGTAACGGTGAAATCACCTATTTATGAAAAGCTAGGCTCAGCATCTGACTCTCAAAACTAAAAACACTGGTTATGGAGCCGTATGCCAGGTCGCATATGGTTAGACGCGGTGAAGATGCTCAAACCTAGGCGGGGAAAATTAAACTTACAAAGATTCGAATCAATAACGTCGCGACCACTGGAATAATAGGGACTTAACTGACAGATCCCTACAGTTAAGTTATCGAGAGATTTTTATGGTTATCAAACGTGCATAACGTGGCCGACGAAATTTTATTTACCTCTGTTCGAGTCCAGTATGTCCACACAGAGCCTGCATTGGTTATATGAGTTAGCATTACAGCAATATGTTTTGGAGGTAAAATTCTCTCCTGGACCTAGCAGAACTTGCCCGTCGGAAACTTCTCATTTTCCTCAATTCACAGGATAGGATTGCCTTATAATTTAACAGCGCACAATAACGGTAAAAACATCTGATCGTGTACAAAAAAGGACGTCAGCGATTAGGGAAAATGCAGGTAGCACGCAAACGTAACAACCACGTTAGACGAATGTTCTGTGTGCACATTCGTGCCTTCCATCCCGACTCAACTTACACTGGACGATACACGACAGAATCAAGCAATGAACGAGCACTGAATAGACTTGCGTACTATCGGTCGGTCAAACAGTATGTCGGTTGATTATAAACTCCGAAGTATACCATGAGTACGCAGTTCCTAGAAGGCTGTTCGCACTTATCGTTAGCAGTGTCATCATAATCACTAATATCATGGAACCGAACTTACCAGTACGAAATTCCAGACCGCTGTCGACTCTCAGAGTAGAAAATGAGAACAAGGGTGAATGAAGGAGAACTTGAACGGGAAAACATGCGATATTCATGAAAAGTGGGAACGAACCACCTACAGAAGGCAGGCTCGCGAGCGAGCGAATGCGACGCTATGACAGCATAGAAGGCGCATCGGATAAGCGGTGTGTGTGATCGTGAACTACTAAACCGGGTAGACAACTGCCAAATTTGCAAAGCGTGGGGTCAAAGTTTTCGAAGCGCGTGACCACGTCATCACCACCTTCCCAACGAGATTGGATCCGTCACAACGAGACTGGACCTTGACGTGGTGTGACGGCTTGCGCATCTCGATGACCTATTGGGCTAAACTGGACGGTGTGATCACCACACCGATAGAGTCACTCATACCAGGCAGGCCAATGGGTAGAGGTCTGACAAACCAGTCTCCTGGTCCTCCAGGTTGGGGGTTGGAAGAAGGTTGGCATCTTTTTCTGGTACATTGCCACCCAACCGCTGCCTTGCGGTACAGGCTTTTGAGCCAAAGGCTTTGGTTGAGAACCCTAATCGTTCTCCTGTCTAGGTCTGGGCGTCCTGGCAGTATCTCAGCCCATACACAACAATGAAAACTCCTAACACCGACAATTATCTATGCTATATCAGATATAAGCCAGATCGCCCTGTCTACTGCATACAGCAGGGTGGATAGGCGAAAACATGCTACTGCTGACCCCTCCCCCACTGTCCTATCAAATTTAGCTCTCAGGCCCCTCCCGACCTCCATTTCTGATAATTACTCTACAGGTCCCACAACAGATGTAGCTAATCATAGTAACACTGAGCCGGTAAGTTCCGTCTCTTGCCATTCAGCTTCAGGCCTCCCTCGTCCCTTGCTTAGACCTAGAATGCGAATTAATATAGGTGCCTTCAACGTTCGCACGCTAAAACAGATAGGTCAGCAAGCGGCTCTCGCACGAACGCTAGACTCGTTGCATGTTCGATGTCTGCTGTATCTCGGAGACTAGAATCCATGACAGTAGTCAACGTATGGAACTAACAGCACCCGCATTGTCTACCCGATACTGGTTATACACTTCGGGTGACTCCACAGCCGCCGTTACAGGTCAGGCTGGAGTAGGTATAGTCCTCAGCACGACGGCCGCATTCGCATTGGTAGATTGGATTCCCGTTAACAGTGCCGTCCGGTTTCACAGACTCTACTAAGACCAGTTCTAGACGCAAAACCTTCAGAGATTTTCTCCCTGGCTGTAATGACGTCGATGTCAAGAACGTCTTTTACTATGATCTGGCCGCTCTCCTTCGGTCGACACATGGTTCTGATATAGTTATTCTGGCCAGAGATATGAACACAAATGGAGACAGCGTCTCATTCAGGTGGCAGTTCTCAAAAAGTATCGCATCCCTCAGAAAATGTTGAGCGGCTGTTGCAACTGTGAGCTGAGCATAAGCTATTCTTAGCTAGCACTAGCTTCAGATATCGTGCGCACTAGTGTTATACTTGACACCCACCCTCCTCCGAATTACACCGATTCTCAGATGGACCGCATAGCTTGATCACCGACCGTGAGGCCAACGGAGAAAGTTAAGGAAATAAAAACGGCTTCAATTTCAAGAAACATTGCAGATTCTTCAAACTTATTCGTCCGACTGATCGAAGGCGACCGTCTGTCAATGAAGCCATCAATGAGGCGGGTGGTACACTCACTCATAATAAATCCAGAGTGTTGGAGCCCGGCGCGAAACACTTTGAAAATCAATTTGGTTGGGTCTCCAGCTTTCATTGAACTACCGCCACCAACTTGCAATGTAGCATCCCGGTCAATAGATTTAGGACCACCAAATAAAATTGATGTCCTCGAACGGAATAGGGCTACCGGTCCAGATGAAATCGTGCTAGTATTTTTCGAAAAAGGTGGGGAGTCGTTTAAAGAAATCATGAAGCAGTAGTTTCAACTTGTGTGGACGACGGAGACCATCCCTCCGTGCTGGGGTCACTCGATAATAGTTCCCATATTTAAGAAAGGAGCCCGGGGCTCTTGCGAAAACCACGGAGGAATTAGTATCAATCCCGTCATCACTACACTTCTGATACCCATTATACTGAGTCGATTCAATGCAGCTGAGAAGGCAAACATTAGAAAAGAACAGGCGGGGATTCACCCTGCACGAGAGTGAACTGAGCAAACCTTCACCCTCCACCAAATTCTATAGCAACGCCGTATTTCTCGACTATAAAGGTGCGTTCGATTCGGTGGATCGATCTACACTTTTAGAGTCGCTTAAACGCAGGGGTGTACCGACCAAGTATGTGAACATACTGTCGGCGCTTAATTCAGCTCAGGTTAGGGTTTACGGTGAACTGTCTGACAGTTTCAGCACCAGGAGCGGCGTACGTCAAGGCTGTCCCCTTTCGCCATTTTTGTTCAATTTCGTCATAGATGAAATAATGGAGGACTGTCTGCGGCACTCACAAGATGCCGGCGTGGACCTCCTACCTGGTGAAAGACTGACTGATCTTGATTATGCTGACGACAAGGTGTTGCTGTTTGACAACTTTCAAGCGGCACAAACAACGCTAAACGCTATTTCGCGTTCTGCTAAGTACTTCGGAATGCGCTTTGCAGCCTCAAAATGCAAAGTGCTTCTGCAAGATTGTTGTGATTACGTAGATTTAATGTTAGATAATGAAGTCATGGAGGTTGTTGACCGGTTTGTATACCTGGGAAGTTGCATCAACAGCGATGGAGGTATGCGGCATAGAGTAGAAACCAGCACCTCTGAGGCTGTGTTGGTATTCGTTAATGTGGTATACCTACAGCAGAACAGAGGCATCCCTCTGAGGCTTAAGCATTGTATATGTAAGGCGACGATAGGGGTTGCATTGATCTACGGCGACGAAACTTGGCCGCTCGAGATGGAAGACATGAATCGTATTCAGGTATTTGACCACCGATGTCTGCTTTCGATCACTCGCATCCGGCGACGAGGAGGTTAGGAAGCGAGTACTTGATAATGATTGTCAAACGAGTTCTTTTGTTCAATCCTTACATTTACACATATTTAGGTAGCTGAGTCATGTACTAAGGATGCCAGCTAGTCGTCTGCCACACCGAGCTCTCTTTTTGACGAAGCTGCAGCCGAGTAGCATGACGTGCGAAGTGGATAGATAAACGCCTGGCGCAGAGAAATGAAGTCATTCACGAAGGGGCTGGTCTGCTGTTGGTCTGCAGGGTGTAGGCACCTTGATGTTGAATGTACGACAATAGACTTAGCTATTTTTTGTAGTTGGGCCCTTTGTCTTCCCGTTTCGTTTATTTCTTCCGGTCACAGCTTGCTTTTTCTTCACGGTTGTGTGGCAGTTAAGCACCAATGAGAACCACTGATGTATTGCTGCTCATGATGGTGATGACGTTATCGCCTGGTTACCTTGTGGTTTCTTCCCACATTAGCAGGCACACTGAAGAATGGATGGTGTGGGAGAGGCTCCGTCAGCCAACGAAGTACATCACCGAACTAGTGAAAAAGGTGCATTTTTTCGGTATCTCGGTCAACGGTCGTGAACTTGTATGCGTCGATGGACTTTTGGATTATCCACACAGTCAACCTAGTTGATACAGGTTGAATGGTGCAACGAATCTCAAGCTTGAATTAGCCAGGTATTCGATGCGCAGAATAAAACCTAGTACGCATATGCATTGTAAATACTTTCTGTAAGCGATAACTGAACACTGAAGATAACGACGACTTACGAATTTACTACTTGCTTTCGCTAGCCTCATGGACACTTCGTCAGCAATACTTACAATGACACAACCTAGGCAGACGGAGCAGCCAACAGCATCTGGCGGTCCGCCTGCAACAACAAAGACAGGATCATGGTTACCCCAATCTTGCAACAGCACTTTACACTTCTTCTACCTTTACGAGACTGGCGGAGGAAGTGCCACGTGGTCATAAACAAACCAGCACGATGAGTTGCCTCGGTTTCAAGCTATGAATTGCATAAACCGTATGCATACGCAAGCAACACGTGAAAGCAAGTGTCATCTGCATGGGGAAATTTATCTTACGGGTAGACTTACCACTTGAGAAGAATAGCTGCCGCTCTTGGAAGTTCTCCTGGAAACCGGAAGATTCACCCTATAATAAAGACTCGATCTAACCTGTAAGTGCGATTATTGCGAACGCCCTCCCATACAAATGTAAGATTCGAACGCTTGAAGCATCAAAATCATGTTGCTTTCTAGGTCCATCATAATCCATCACTTAGCGACGAGTCACATACCCATCATCCATTATCTGTCTCATGAGAGCCGTGTACCAATGTTTACTGAGAGCTTCGACTCGGGCTCGCGGCTCACGTGCTATTACAATGACCGTGGAATACTCAGAAGGCAAACTGTACTAAGAAAGGAAAATTAATAGAAGTCTAAGCAAAAGAACTAGAAATGGTATGGATGCAGGTACGCCATTGACTGCGACACGCCGCCATCTCGGATAGCGTCTCCAACCAGCGGTTTGAGTGATCACGAGGACCCCATCCAGGCAGGCGACACCTACCCACTTTACTCAGTGGAGCAGTCAGGGTTCTCATATTTCGTGACCACGTTGTCGCTTGACCGCCACGTGGTTTCACCCAACTGTTGGGGTCTCAGTATATAATGCCCGGTACGGTAAACGCTCAGCTGGCATGCGGAGTACGTGACCTAACCATCGCAGGCTGTGCAACGTGAGTAGTTGACCGATCGATCGCGCATCCCGAGCGTTCCGGAATACGCGCCGGCGAACTGCCGTATTGCTCACGCGATCAGTCCACTTAATGTGGGCTAACTGGCGGAGACAACGATGGTCAAATACAGCAAGCTTGTTGATATCTTCCTTGCGAACAGGCCACGTCTCCGAACCATAGAGCAAAACAGAACGCACACAAGCATTATATACTCTTCCTTTCAGCGACAATCGAACGTCTTTTCGACGCCACAGATGACGCAGGTTGGCAAAGGCAACTCGTGCCTTTGCTATCCTCGTTGATATCTCATCACAATTACAAGCTGACGAGATAATGCTACCCAAGTAGGTGAAACTGTCCACAGTCTCAAGCGGATTACCTGCAATAAAGAAAGTAGGATGGAAATGCCCCAGTCTTGAAGTAACACTTTGCACTTTGAAGGTGCGAAGCGCATTCCATACAAACCAGCCCGGTCATTCACCTTGTTCAGCATGGTCTGCATGTCTTCGGCAGAGGGGCTAAGTAAGACAATGTCGTCCGCGTACTCCAGATCGGTCAACCTAGCTCCAGGAAGAAGCTCAACACCAAGTCCACTGGACTCCTTAAGCGCACCCTCTAAAATGTCGTCCATGACAAAATTGAACAGGAAAGGGGAAATCGGACACCCTTGACGAACACCACTAGAAGTGATGAATGCCCGAGACAGCTGCCCATAAACCCTCACCCTGCTTGCAGAGTGAGCATACAGTGATCTCAACAGATTCACGTATTTCCCTGGTACTCCCTTGCGAAGAAGACAGTTCCAGAGAACGTTACGAGCAACTGAATCGAAAGCAGCCTTCAGGATCCAAAAAGACCAAGACCGTCGGCTGCCTATAAGAGTGCCGATGTTTTCCAAAGAATCCGTCGCAAGGTAGAAATGTGGTCAACGCACCCTCGACCGGATCGGAATTCCTGCCTGTTCTTCACGTATCTGGCTTTCTCTGGGTTTAGTGAGCCGACGTAAAAAGGAGGCCAGTGAGTAACTTGGAAGCAACAGATACCAAACTGATGCCTCTGTGGTCTGTCACCATTAGACTTCCGGACCCCGGACTTTCTGTAACGGGAATTACTGTTGACAAGCACCAATCGCGAGGTACCTCTTCAGTCTCCCAAATCGTCTGGAGGAGTTTAGTCAGTTCTGATATTAACCTTTCCCCGCCATCCTTGAACAGAGAAGGAGGGATGAGGTCTGGTCCAGGAGCCTTGTTACGCTTCAATAATTTGAGCTCTAGGACCACTTCTGCTTCCGAAGGGGGGCCGTCTGGAATGCAATAACTGACCATTCGGGTCCCGTCGTCTACATAATCTGGTTGAGGCCAGCAGCTGAACTGTTCTTCGAACTGTTCTAGGGAATCCCATCTAATCAATCGACCGCAGGTTGAAGGTGATAAGTGAACCATCTTTTTCACATATGGTCTCACTTACACCGACTCGACGATCAGTACAACCACGGATGAGGGAAAAAAGTTTTCTACAATTTCCAGATGTAAAAAGTCCCTTTCCATCTCTCTCGACCGTTCGACCAAGTAGTGCTCACGGTCTCTGCGCAAGCTTTTAGTCAGCTTGCGTTTAAGTTCTCGACGGTCGTGGCAATCATATCAGCAACCAGGTGGGATCGAGCGACGCTTGTTCATGAGGTTTATCGACGCGACGGAAATCCAGTTCTGTCGCAACTGAACAGCTCCTTCGGAACATACCTCTTCACAGCATGATTTCATAGCTGCAGCGATTTGTTCCCAGTGTTCGTTAGGATCTTTCACCTGACTCGAACTGGGCAACTTGTCTCCAACGCCTTCTAGTAATCGTTCTTTACACCCTCA
>LOND01028731.1:0-21611 GCA_014220965.1 Paragonimus kellicotti | reverse complement strand
AAATCTACGTATTCACAGCAATCTTGCAGGAGCACTTTGCATTTTGAGGCTGTAAAGAGCATTTCGAAATAATTAGCAGTACGCGAAATAGCGTTTAGCGTTGTTTGTGCCGATTGAAAGTTGTCAAACAGTAACACCTTGTCGTCAGCATAATCAAGATCACTCAGTCTTCAATCCGGTAGGAAGTCCACTCCGAAATCTTGTAATTGCCATAAACAGTCCTCAATTATTTCATCTATGACGCAATTGAACAAAAATGCTAAAGGTGGACAGTCTTGATGTACGTCGCTCCCGGTGCTGAAACTGTCAGACATTTCACCGTAAACTCTAACTTGAGCTGAAGTAGAGCGCCGACAGTATTTTCACATATTTGGTCGGTAAACCTCTGTGTTTAAGCGAATCTAAAAGTGTAGATTGATCCACCGCTTATCGTTCACTGTACTTCTCTTAAACAAGGTGTTAAAATATTTTCCTCTCCATTATGTACGGAGCCACTGGCAGCATGTGAGACACAGCCAACCGCATTGTAAGAATTGGGTATCTGGTTTTATTTACTCTATCATCCACTCTAATTGGAAGCAACGGTTGAAAGAAAACAAGTCTATCCGCATTTATGATAACTTGAACGGACTCAGCCGCTTATTTGTCGCAGAAAAATTCGAGTAACAGACAGTTGATGAACTCCTTCCTGGTCAATCGTATGGGATACTCACAGAAAGCATTTTTTGCACGTCAGTAATGCTCGATTCACGATGCATTACGGCATTTCTCACGGCTGACAAAGTCTTTTAATATCAATGTTTATGAATTAGTTTCAGTTTCCTCTTCGTTGTCGAGAAAAAGTGCAAGAACCACCGTCTAGCATGCATTCCTTACGAGCAACATTTGCGTGTTTCGCATGTTGTTGAACTACACAAATACAGGAATGAGAGACAAAGCTTGAGCTGGGAATTAATACACTGTAATGTAAACTTGACGTCAAAAAAGTCGAATTTCTGATTAATTTCAAGTCAGCGAGTAAACAATTCCCAACCTTAAAAAGATACTTAAGCAACAGCGCAAAGTGCTGGTCTAAAGGGTGCGCCCGAAATAAGACAACATGTGCTCTTACAGTATGTGCTACTAAGATTTCCTGAGAATAGCAGTCACTCCAAGAATGCTAACAAATGACAGTCTTTCGAATAGACAAGTCTTCAGCAAACCGTAATCGAAAACATAAAAACCTAATCAGAAGGATCAGAAAACTGTGGTCTGTTTGGTTTCTATGATTCACTCTATCAGTGTGGTGATCACACCGTCCAGTTTAGCCCAATAGGTCATCGAGATGTGCAAGCCGTCACACCACATCAAGGTTCCAGTCTCGTTGTGATATCTGCATGTAATCTACCGTTACAAGTGGGAAAATGAACCGTATTACAAACGATAAAAGCCTAACTCTTTCAGTAGGTTATCAAAGTCAACTCACGATTCTGGGCGGCACTGTGCAAGAGATTCCACGGCTTGAGATGCTGCTACTGGAAGCGACTGCTCAAGGACAGTAACTTGATCAAGTTTCATTTGTTCAATGTTTTCACGCAAATGTTCGCATTCGACACGCTGCTGCTCAAGTTCAGCTTCAACGGATACCAGCTGTGCTGACAAATGTTGTTCTCGAGTTGTAGCTGACTGCGTCGATTTGCGCAAGTTCTCCGAGTCCTGTAGAACTTGCTTCAAACGAGCCTTCACGTCCTACAAACAATGAGCAAACAGAAACCAGGGTTCACAGAATTCACGAATTGTTATCAGTGTCCCAATATACTATATCAAGATGTACGGCTTAATATATTAATCTTCTAGTTCATTTCAGGATCGTAATATACAAGAGATACATGTACAAAGCGACCTGGAACTGAGTATGGAAACCACAGCATACGACAGACACGAGGGCTCAACGGCAACATACACACACGACTATGAGTTGAGTTTAGTCAAACAAATAGTATCAGTGGCTGCAGTATCGGTGAGTGAGTCTCGAACGGAGCGAGAAATATGAAGAAGATCAGTGACCGACTTTTGTGACTTCGTTAGTCGCCCTAGCACAAACGGTGGGTCATAACACATAGAGTTACCAGTTCGAACCTTATTCAAACTGAACGACTAACCTAAACACAAACAATATCGGCTGTGGCATGTCGGCTTGATGCAGAGAATGATGTTGAAAAGAAGTACGATTTTTTAAAAGAATCATAGTCAGCGAGTGTATATTGAATAGTACGTGAAAAGTACATATGAGGGCTGTGAGAGTCCTACATTCTATCAAGCGAGATCAACCAACTCTATTCTACTCGGATAAGACAAAACAGTCAGATTAACCAACAGCTCACTGTCCAACTTAACCACGACGAAAACTGGCGAACAGGTATGATTTGATCAATCAAGAACAGGAACAAACTGACTAATATGAAAACAGAAGGCCTACGGGGACCGTATGGTACATATGAGTCAAAAGTTTTACAAAGAAAAATAAGTCCTCAGATCATGGCTCACCAAAAAAATAAAGTTTGCAGTCAAATGGGAACAGTGAAATGTCGCAGCCTTAAAGAACGGCTTTTATTGGCAGACCCGTAGATGATTAAAAAGAACAGTTAATAAACTCAGATGGCGAGCAAATGAGTTTGCCATCGCATATGGACTCGACTGAGGTAGTAACGTCGAGGTTCATCCACAGAATATAGCGAGAAGCTCGATCAGGCTGCTGCATATCACAAACTCCGTCGTGGGTGCTCAGGTTAAACATCACCGTCTTTTACGTATCCTATAATGAGGTCGCCTTTCAGGATGCGGCGTTCATGAGTGGATAGCCACCAATCGAAGGTGAACTACGAATGATTCATGACATAGAACACAACTGTTAACGTCCGAAATTCCTTCATGCTTGAGAAATAAAACAGCTACACAAACGTGTCGAGTGATAACAGTGATAGAAGCCGTTAAACGTTTGTGGTGGATTACCAAACCGGAGGTGCGAGTATTCCAACACTCGGCGGAATACCTCAACGCGGCGAAAGGTACGTCCAAAAGCCCACAGCGATCGGATCGCGGACAACACGGGCGACCGGACGAGTCATCGCTCAACGAGATCGGACCAACGGACGAGGAATGGCAGGCGGAAAACCCCCGACAGAAGGCGTCGGTCACACACACATAAACCGGGCAGAAGTGCACACGACGTGTGAGCGGAAACTGGGGTGTGTGTTATGGACCAGAATCCCGGTTCATAAAAGCTTGCGCGCACGTGGCATGGCGAACAATGAGTTGGGCAATAATGATTGTGCTTCATTGAACGTCTTTCGCTAAACCATAACATGAAAGTATGGTCTGGTCATCAGTAATACCTCAAAAATTCCATCTCAGTAACATTAGTTCTGAGGAGTAATCGGGAGTTTGGTTGAGTCCATCTGAACATTCCTCACGTTCGATCGATACTGTCATATCCCGGTGGACCTTTCAGCTAGGTTCCTTCGAATAAAAACAACTGTGACTAAAGCAATGCAGGTTAGAATGCGTATAATCGCATCTACAATGAAGGAAAAAAAAGTTTTGAGGTCTAGTTTAGCTGGGCCAGAACACGGAACAACGTCGGAATACTGTACTCTAATGTTTCAGACAAACGGTGGTCGTACACAGTCCATTACTGGACAGCTATGTGGGTCTGGAGGGAACATTAAAAACGATCACTGTCAGAAACCCCGTAATAATTCGCAGAAAAGAGTTCGACGGGAATCGTTGGATAACAAAACACTCAATGGATTCCCTGGGTCACGGAGAAAATCGACCAAAATAGGAGTTAAACACAGTTGTGAACGATCAGTAGGTGGAGAAAGTGATTACCTTAAGCTGTTGCTTGTATTGTTTTTCTTTGGCATTAGCAACAGACTCCATAGCGTCCAACTGAGACTGATAGGTTTGTTCCAATTTTTGTTTCTGCTCTTCAGCATTCTGGAGGGTCTCGGTCAACTGGTCCTGAACACGCTGGTGACTGGACTGTGATAGCTGTAGTTTTTGCAACAAATCAGCGCGTTCGTTTTCTACAAGGGATGTTGCTTCGATTTGACGTTTGAGCTGACAAAAGAAATGAAAGAGAAATGCAATTCAAACACAGACAGTGCATTGAAATGAACGGGGCGACGTGCATTGGGCAATCAGCAGCAGGACGTTAACTGCTGGGCACGTTGGTGTTGAATATCAACGCACGCATCCCAAAAAAATTGTAGAGAGACAGAAAAAATGAGAGAAATGGTCGCTCAAAAATAGCATAGCAACTTGGAAGGAATAACTATTTTTCATTGCTATTCGACAAAATAATAGCAATCAATTACTGCGAACGTTGTTTATGTCCAATGGACTTCACTGTCAATCACTCAAAGTTGCCGTGGGAATTCGAACATATGTTAACAAAGGTCATTATGTCGGCAATCAGTCTTAACCACTAATTAGCGTTTTCAAAGAGGATTCCATTAGTTGTTACGTGCAAAGTAACTAGCGATCCGCGAACAATGGAAAACAACGTTTCAGCTGGTTGGCAAACATGTAGTTTAAATTTGGGCAATGCTAGAAACCTACGGGACATTTTGCTACACACAGTATGCATCAAAACGATCGCATTTACAGCAAAGGCATACATTATTGTTAGGGAACCGTGTTGACAACAGCGCCACTGACCACACGGTAAGTAAGATCGACTGTGAAAACTAAACATCCAATCACAGTCGTCTGCAAGTAGTGTTCATGTAGCTAATCCGCTTCAAAAAGAGATAAAGTAACTATCCAGTGGACAAATCCAAGAGCAGGGCTTCTCAATCAGGTTGACACGATAAACATTGTTGAAACAATCAAGTAATGTACTGTTAACTGGGAAACTGTCAGGTATTCCGTTGACATTTCACTGGCGTATTAAGATCCACCTAAAGTTACTCCACTACGTACAGGGGAAAGTTCCAGGGCCATTACATAGGATAATTTGGCGATGCTCATTGTGAAGCAAATGATGCAACGATCGGTGTGGCTACTTTGTCGGAACGTGAACCGGTCGTGGCAAGGATATGCGTTACTGACGAACTGTAACACGGGAGAAATACCAGTCCACTGTATCTTATCGAGGGGGGAGGGGAACCAAAAAAAATTGGCTGCAATTAACTGCAGGTGATGTTCAATTTAAATAGCCTGATATCTACCACCTTACTGTAACTCACGGGAATTTCAGAAATACGGCCGTCCGACATCAATTATAACGTGTTAATAACAGAACGACAGCCTGCCACTTTTGTACCACAAATGATGTGCGTCAGCTGTCAAGAGCAAGAACAACGATTCAGTCATTTTCCCTAGCTGTCGCACTTTTTTGTCACATTTGTGACTGAACTACATGCTAGCATGCACCTGTCACAATATCAAAATGAGATGCGAAGAGATTTTATCAGGAGCCTAGAATGAAAAGAAATGCAACAACTACAGAAAGTGACACATGTACCTGTAAGCCGGTGGCCATGATTCCACAGCCTGGTAGACAAACATTTGGACTAGCGTTCCCATATGTATCCATGTGTCGTGAGCTCGATGCCCGAGCATGTGCGATGTTGATGTGACTAAACTAGATAAACACGGTCGCCCCCTACTTCGTCGGCGAACAGCAGGATCATATGCATGTAGAAGGAATCAATCAGCTCACAGTGCCTATTCAGGAGCATGACGATTTGTCCATCAATCATAGAATAAACGATAGATAAATAAAAGCACACAGAACGTACATATCGAAAGGAGTGAGCAAAGAGAAAGCGACGAACAAGTCTTCAATATTTCGTCATCAGGTTAACAAAGTAGGAGCGGACGAGTAGTTGATTTCAAATGTGAAACTTCGTAATTCTTGGCCTGGCTTCGCGAGTAAAAATAGATACGCAATGAGTTGGATGGGTGGTATTTATGAAGAACTGATTTTTAGCACGCACAGGTCAATAAACTGACTTTATACCTCCCAAACGTTAAGCATCAGAAAAAAATTAAGCGTCCTTCCATAAACTGAACTTCATCCTCATGAACGTGAAGGGAAGATGACAATCTGGATGAATCCATTGCAAGTAAATTAGGTGCCATCCTAGCAAAGAGCTTCAAACAAACAGCGCCCAGGCTGCAAGCTATTAGTGTGATTCGTAAACTCAGTTTGAGGAAAAGTCGTAAACAGGGTTTAATTGATTGCGGCTACACTGATTATAACCTTATTGCCCACGAGGCGGTGGTCAATATATGTGCACGTTATCAGTTGCCCTAATTGAACCGCGCAATACAGTAGATCTTCTTCTCTAAAGAGGCCTCTTCCGTTCAGTTCATTGGAGATCTCGGATGATATCGACATGTGACAGCTGGCGATTGATGAACCGTACACTAATTAGAAGCTGCCATCTTGTGCAGATAATGCACACATCCAGTGCCGGCCGAACACAAAATGCCCACTTAGCTTGGGCAGTTTAGTTGAAAATGGTCTTATCAAGCTTATCCGAATGCAGCAAGCATCACGAACAAGAAAGCAAAACGCGCGTATGTACTACATCCGGCGACGCCTTGACCTGATTCGGACTACCCGACACAATCTGCAATTCACGACTGAAAAAAAAACTGGTAAACTTGACGTATTACCCATACAAGATCAGTCATGCACTCATTCAATGTACAGTCGCAGCGCTTCCGACTCAACCAAATGGACAAACTCCTACAAACCAGCTTGACATTATATCGTAGGCAATGTGAGAGGCAGGGAAACTACGTCTAACAGCCATCAACAGCAGCAGAAACAGTTCAGAAACAACGAACAAAATGCAGTACAAATGCATGGTATCTGCAGAGAGAGGCACATCATGCAAATTGTTATACAAGCCTTCGCAAACAATAAAACAGCACCTGACAGTATTCCACGTATTATCGATATACACGCTGGACCGCCTCGACTACGACGGACAACACCTCATAAGAGGTCCTTGTTAGTCGGTCCCGTTAGTGCTCTTTAGCAGTGGACTAGGACACATTGATCCAACGAAAAGTCATCAATTTTGAGCGTGGTAATAAGCATCATCTACATTCAATCAAAAACGGAGTCAACTTTAACCACTAGCATCGATCATCAGGTAGACATGTTGAAAGCAGTTCGAGTCATTAGAAAGTATTAATCTCGTGTTGTAAATTGAAAGCACCTGAATCCATCACTGTCGGGTTACACAACCCTCAGTTTCCTTTAAAAAAAAGTATCCAGGCCTTACAACTTTCTCATCATGGAGTGATCAAAACTTGCCACAGTTAAACCTATCGTGATGGAGGAAGATAAATACAATCCATGTACAGAGCATCGATGAGTATCGTGACACTTTCCATAGGAAATAAGACATATAAGTTAACTGTTCTTCGATTAAAAGAAACGCCGGTTGGTTGCCATATTCCAACGAGGGAGCCTACTTTGGGCGGACAATGTACGACACGCTATCAGACAACTTTGTCCTTACAGACCGGAGCCGTAAATTGAAAACGACCGTCGTAGGGCAAACGGGAACTAAATCATGGCGACATTAGTATTTCTTAATCGAACCCGTTATTGTCGTTAATTCTAGACGTTGCCACCAAGTATTATGAGATGAATGTCATGGTTTTGCAACTGGTAAAACGCACATGTGAAAGTCAACTAACGGCGTCGGTTTTTTGATAGTTTTCTTCAAAGTTGTGATTGCTTACCTCTTGCTCCTTGTCAGACAACCTTTCCTCGGTCGACTTTTGCAAAGATTGAAATTCTTGCAACTGCAATTCCATAGAGAAAACTAGATCAGATTTCGTTTGAACTAATCGAGACTGTTCCGCGAGTGCACTTTGGGCCTTGCTCAACCGGTTCTCCATTTCGGTCACGTGCGCTGTCATGCTCAACTCTGATTCACGACATTTATTCGCCTCCTCTGCTCGCACAATTTGAAGAGCGTTAAGTTCTGTTTTACTTTGCTCCAAATCTTGCACCAATTGTTTACAACGTAACTCTAACATCCGATAATCTTCCTTTAGTTGATTTATATGGATCGTAACCTGTCGGTCTACCTCGGCCGATCGCGAGGCGACCAGTCGATCATGGATTTCTTGGGATAAACTGTTCAACGTGTTCTCAGTCCGTGCCAAATCCTCGACAAAACTGCACGAGCTGGGTGAAACAGTAGGGTCAGAGACACGAATCGCCAAAATGGAACGTTCAATCAACTGTATTTGCTCACTTAGAGGATCGCCTTCGGTGAGCTCTATGTTGGCAAAATCTTGTTGAACACGCTCTAGTCGCATCTTCAAACTGTTGAGTTGAACGTCTACTGCCCGTTCAAATGTACTCATATAGGCAGTTTGAAGAGCGGAAAGTGTTTTGGTCAGTTCAGTAACATTCGTCTCCATAGCAGTAATCTGTATACGGAGAAGACAGTAATGACAAAAATTAAACGCAACAATAGAAAGCGAAACTGAAGAAGTGCATTGTTACATTCGTTCACAAAATGTAAATGGCAACATATTCCATAGATTCATCGGAAGGATGAATGCGTGTTAACTCGTCATTTACTAACACTGGCCAACGGTGAAGTGAACAATGTGACCATTAAGTCCCTCGAATAGCGCACTCTTCGAGAAGTGTATTATACCAGAGTAAAACAACCCGAGTTTCAGCTGGGTACAAGCTGATGACAAAAACCACTACTTCTAAGAAATATGTAATGCAACCGCTAAGCCGTACTGATGACACAGAAATGTCATCTGCACAATGAAATGGGCAAACTGTCGAGATTACCAATAAAAATTATCAACGCCTGATTTGGCTGTGTATCTTACCCAACTGAGTACTTTCTGTTTACAGTTGGAGTACGGCCGTGGTTCGGATTTCTTCGGGACCACAAGTTTTAACAGGACAATTGTCACACAGTCATCCTCAATGAGAAGAGACTGACGTCAGCGATCTTACTCGCATATATATGACCATGTTCTACATACTCTATTTTGAGCCCAACCAGACGGTAATGAGGAAATTAACACCAATGAGATGAATCAACAATCGACTCAATCTATGCATATCACTGCTGACTGTTGTACCCTATCCTCGTAGTCAGCATTTCCAACCAGCGAGCTTGACGACCAAGTCACCAACCTAACAGGTGGTGGCTCAACAGAGTACTGAAGATTTCAATGCTCAGCAGTCTCAACCTACCGAAAGGCAAGGCGAGCAGTACACGTGACAACGCCCCCCAGCAGATCGTCTGCCGCACCAGAAATCGAGTTCGTCTCCTGGGACGAGACCCTGGGGACTCACATAGTCAGTGGCCGGAGGCTTTGGATTAGTCGGGTTCAGTAACGTAAATGTTGCTGTTGTTTACCCGGCTGTCTGTAAAATAAGGAAACTTAATGGCACGGGGCAGTGAAAAACGTCTTAGTGATGACACTCTTACCTACAACTTAGTTGTTCATCTGCAAGACGTAAGGCATATTGATATTGAATGTCTCATTATGCATATGTGTTTTTCGTACTTTTCCTATCTTTCCCTATCTATTGCATGCTAGTCAAGATTTGTTCTGTTCATCATGGTTGCAAGCAGGCAAGCATTACCTCGAACAACTGATGTGTACTGTATTCGGTGACTGACTGACGCTGACGAAGATGATAAATAAAGGAATTCGAAACAACATATCCATTAGTACTGGAGAGGTATTGAGAGAATTTGAAAACATTTAGTAAATTTTTCATTGTCAGAAACTAATACGAGAAGCTTGACCACTGGCTACAAACTTTCCTGTCGCTAGATGTTCACGTAAGTTCGTAATTCCCTACACCCAAGCACCCGGATAAAAGAGCAGTGAATATCCAGTCGAATCAAAAAAGGTCCGTTGGAACCTTCCATAGAATGAGGAAAAGGGAAGCACATAACTGACCAGAGGACTTGACAGCACAAACAGGACAAGTTACACTGTACTGCGGATCATCGATCATTACTGAGTCAATCGTACGTCATCCGCTTAAAGATATTGTGTCGATTCACGTCATGTCCTTTGGTACATCCATTTTCTCGTTACCGTAAAACAGAACACATTAGCCGTACAACCAGACGCCTGTTGGAATGAATACAATAACAAGTCTGCCTAGCTGACAACCGAACAACGAAGGAGTACAAACGTAATTCCGATCTATCGGTCAGCTCTGATTGCAAAATCAAAATGGACTACACAATCAAGCTGATCTACCGCATCTCACCCCTGATCACATTCGAGAGGGGAAATGTTGTACTAATGTAAACGTAGAGGCCGTCGTAATCAGCATGCTAAGCTGTGATATGTATACGCAGAAATGTTTCGTCCAGGGATACTTGTTGCCGGAATATGTGGTATAGTAATAGGGTAAACAAAATCGTAATCTTTGTGCTAGAAACTGACCAGTATTTGCTTGACGGAAATTATCATCATTGGATAAATAAGAGAAACCACAAGCGACAGTGTCCATCGCAAGTTGATTTTTGATAAGCTCTCCAGATATATAAATAAACCTAATGGCATGCTGCGTACTATCTGATCATCATCAAAGCAAACACGTAGGCAGATGAAGTCAAAATAAAACAACAATCAGGTAGGAAGCTATGCGAAACTTACTTGGGCTTCTTTGTTTGCAACGAGAGTGGTAGCATCTGCCAGAGAAGATTTCAGATCTTGAATTTGTTGGGCACAGGAACTGACAGTGTCTAGCTTCTCTTTTTCCTTCTCATCCATAGATGTTTGTGCGTGAAGTGCCTGAACACGCAATTCCTCCAGTTGTTCAGACGCCACGGAGAGCGAGGACTCCAGAGAGGCGATTTTTTCCGAATCAATTCTGCGACTGTCATGCAAAGAAGCCAACTCCGATTGTGCTTCATCTAACTTCACTTTAAGCACAGATTGCATTTCAAGAGAGGACGCATTTTCTGTTATTGATCTTTGCAACTCAATGAACGTACGTTGATAACTGTCACATATCTGACGGTAACGGTCATCCAAAGTGCTGACCAGAGCCATGAACTGAGGGATGATGGGTTGGATACGTTCGACAAGAAGATGAAGGACTTTTGAAACATCTCCAGTCTGCATTAATTTGCCCACTTCAACTATGACCGTTTCAATGTCAGTGACAGTGGCATCGATGGTTACAGGATAATGACCTGGGAACACGGCTTGAAAAGACTCGTCTCGTACGCGAACAGTCAGGCTATGCCACAGAGTCTGAATGAAATGAACAAGGATTGATATCTTCTCCGCGTTTGCGACTTCCCATCTGCGGGAGCTATCCAAGGTCTCGGCTAATTCTGATTCGAGTGAACGAATCTGTCAGAAAGAGGTATATAAAAAGGGATGAAGTTTACTCGATGGATTCTTGAAAGGCTACAAGCTCAAAATGTACGTTTTCATAAAAACGAACACAAAAATAAGCGGACAGAAGGTAGGTAACATATTAGACAGAAACAGTTAAACTGCAAACGGAGAAAAACAGGTAGAAACGAGATTGAAAACTTCGATAGAGCACTCGGCCAGGCTGGTGGGAAACATACGGATGAAAACAGGATGGTCAGGTTATATAGCATCCGTGCGCATTGCTGTGACCTAGTTTTTGATTCGTTTGAAATAAAAATTGACAACCTTATAAAGACATGATGAAATCTGCATAGGTTTAACCACAATTGATCGCCATCCATATGGTAATCAACGACGCAGTCCTGTCTTGAACTCCACCGAATTTATAAACACTTACTAATCACTGACTATCTAACATGCTTGACGAGAATGGTCGGAATGTTTCTGTAAAGAACACGTTAAGTAGCTCACTTGCTTGTTTTGAACTCATCCGGGGATGCAACTGTTTCAAACTAACCCATACAAGCTGAAAGAAAAGGAAATTGTACACTACACATTGCTTCTTACTGTGGGTGACATGATGGTTTACCGTTCCTCTCACAGCTACCAAGTGTGAAGCAGACGATTCATATGAGTCAGTCTGCTACATTATATCCTTTGGAACTGAGAAGTTTCAAACATCAATCCCCAGCTGACGTTCAAATAGCCAGCTCTGTCATTTTATCGCTTGTCGAACACAATGCTACCATGCTGAGTTGACTGGACGAAGACAGAAAATTTAGTATTCGACCCTGTCCTGAATAACTGACATACATTTTTAAAGAAAAACGCGATCAAAATGTAGGTAAGGCTTAAACATTCAGATCGACTGGAATGCTCCACTCATAACTGCTTGCTGTCGTGTCTCTTGGCAACTGTTCATGTTCACATAGCTTGTCGTACGGTGATTGTCTGACGGGTTCGTGATTTGCTTCGCTTACAAGTGGCATCAAGCAACATCGCGTACAGCTCGGCAATAGCCAAACTTATACTTTAACAAACACGGCTGCGGAGCGCGCATTAAAATTCATCCCCGTTGTAAACTAACGGACCGCAACGTGGCTCACATCGAAAAATTCGCCAGCCTGAACGACCTAATAATACGCAATCTATAAGCCATGTAAAGTGATGTACTTCCAACCTCTCCACCTAAAATTAAATCAGACTGATCATCGATTCTCAGTCGTGACCTTAGGATCCAATTTCATGTGTGCCTGCTTTAGTCATATAACTATTAGGCTTAGTACGTTGACAACTACATAGAAAACTGTTCCAAAATGGAAGTGAGGCATACGCGTACAGAGAGCCTTTAGCAGTTCATGTCGGTATTGACAGTCAAACAATGGGCTAACTGATCACGCAGATTATTCAAGTGAGAAGCAGCGGATTACTGGAAAAAAGTGGGCGTAAGTTTGGCAGTCATCGTCGTTATGTTCACAGACAGCAATACATCAGTGGTTCTCAGTGATGCATAGCTGTTACACAACCATGGAAAAAGCAAACCGATATCCTGGGACTGATCGCCGGAGTGTGACGTCTACTGCTGAAGACAAATGGGTGTGAAAAACGACAGCTGGTTCTTCAACATCAGAATGCAAACTACACAAGTTACGCCAGCTACTGTCTTTCGCAATGTGAAGGCGATTGCAGGAAAATGCAAGCACCATGGACTTGTACTGCTGCTGGGTGTTACCAACGTAGAATGAACACTTGACTGGACTGCATAGCACTGCTTACATCAAAGTAAACAATGGATCCAAAAGGCAGCTGACTAAGGTATCAATAGTTAATATATCGGAAACGGGAAGCCTGTCATGCACTTCATGTGGACGTGGTGGACAAAGCAGACAGACGGGGAACTTGAATACATGCGTTCTCGGGTCAACAAATCACCTACTCATAATACCGCTTGGTTTTAAGATGCCACTTTTTAAAGATCACAACTGAAACGGGAAGTTTAATGTTACGAGATTGAAATGCAGTGCTATAACATGATCACTCTGTGATCAGTGTTGTCACCGAGAAGAACTACGTCAACGAAATGTGCGACTTATTAAGATGAGTTCAAGGTAGGTCACTAACAAATCAGAACTATTTCTTGTATATCAAAGAGTGTGCAAAAAGACGAAGCATGAAACAGCCTTACTCACTAAAAACGTTTTCGTACTCGCATAACTCAAAACATTACCAGTGTGGACTTTGAAGGGTATCAAATTCTTTCACGGTTATGACGTTAAATCTATCCGTCGTTTCAGAATAATTTTGCTAGCGCGTACCACAGAGCGGGACTAAATGTACACGTGGATATCAGTTAACTGCAGTCGTAAAACTGTAATCGGGGCAGACTAAGCGAAAGGATCCATGTGGCAATTCGGCTCGGAACGACATTCCCGAGAACGGTAGATCCTGTAATGTCCTGTTACAATGACCGATTGAAAAAAAAGAGATAAATTTGGTAGCGAGTGGAGGAAAGACAACTTGGCCTTAGGTTGACCCTATAACTGAGATGACAATAGCTATCCACTACAGGTATATACACGCAGAAGAGAGCCAGTCGCAACAGGCGATATATTATGTACAAACTAAAACTGAACTAGATCGGCGGCCTCTAACGGCTTCAATAATCAGGCCACATCGCACATTGGAAACAGCAAGCAGTCAGTTGTACAGGTGAGCATATAAGCTCCCCGTTGATATCTTTAGGCAATCAATATGGTAAGGATCAGAATAAAGGGGAAATTTAACAGGTATTTGTATAAGGTGAAACATTCTCACTAGGAATTAACATATAACAAGGAAAAATGTCAAACTGCAGCAAACATTCCGACGAAAGAACTAATGACCTAACTGGAGATAAGAACATCAAGCTAAGGAGAGGACTGATTGTACGGTACGGTACTAATTCGCACGCTCGAAAGGTAATCAAAAAGTAAAAACATACTGAAAACGGTTCTCTCTGACTGTTTGAGAGAATGGCCGAATCGAATACAGCACGGCAAGCATTGAGACAGGTATGTATTCAAAAAGTCTCAATTGTCATAGATCGAAAACTGAAAACGTCAATGGTAACTTACAAACTTCGGATGTCTATTCAGAATAAAAGGTAAGGTTTAATGTGCAAATTGGGGTTTCAAGTTTGGGTATGATTTTAGGGACTGATTCGATAAATTTGTTGGATATTTGGAGATTACTGTCAGGGAATCCATCTTCTTCTGCCCAAAATTCGCCTCCATCCTCGAGAAGAACGATTTTACCCGATCAGAATGAGCGGAAATGTCCAGAACAGTCGAGAGGTAACCTTCGCTATTTTTTACCTGTTCGACCTTTATTCCACTATGCCATTGGTGGCTTAATGACCTTCACTGCTATTTTTAGTGACTGGCCTTCAACTTTCCGATTCGGGAACGTCTGCAAGTTGCGGTGCACCATAAAAATACCACATAATCTTCTCACTGACGCAAACGTTGTTGGGGCGGAACAAAATCACAGGTTATTCAGAAAGCAGGTACTGTAGCATGCGGTACAGGGGTACATGGGGTAAACAAACATTGGATTTCAGAGAAATCCCTGGAGTTGTTAGAAGCCAGACGGAAGGTTCCTCCTGGTAGTTCACATAACAAGTCTAGAAGAGATATCCGTAGGAAACTGAAACGTAGTCTAAAGGCTGATCGTGAGGCTTGGTTAGTGGAAAAAGTTAAGGAAATGGAAACCGCTTTTGCCTCAGGGAACACCGGCAAACTCTTTAAGCTGATCCGTGCCACTGGTCCCAGGCGACGACAAGGTATTGCTGTTTGACAACTTTCAAGCGGCACAAACAACACTGGACGCTATTTCGCGTTCTGCTAAGTACTTCGGAATGCGCTTTGCAGCCTCAAAATGCAAAGTGCTTCTGCAAGATTGCTGTGATCACGTAGATTTAATGTTAGATAATGAAGTCATGGAGATTGTTGACCGGTTTGTATACCTGGGAAGCTGCATCAGCGGTGGCGTCGGAGGTGTAGGGAATGAAATAGAAGCGCGTATTTCCAAGGCTAGGGCGGTGTTCGCTAATCTGAGACACCTATGGCGACAGAGAGGTATTTCTCTGAAGCTTAAGGGTCGCGTATATCAGACAACAGTGAGGGCTGTATTACTTTACGGCAGCGAAACCTGGCCACTCAGGGTAGAGGACGTGAACCGTCTTCAGGTATTTGACCACCGATGTCTGCGTTCAATCGCTCGTATCGGGTGGCACCAGCGAGTAAGCAACGAGGAGGTTAGGAAGCGGGTGTTTGGCACTGATTGTCAAACGAGTTCTTTTGTTCAGTCACTACATTTGCACAGACTTAGATGGTTAGGTCATGTACTAAGGATGCCAGCTAGTCGTTTGCCACACCGAGCACTGTTTGCCGACGCTGCGGCCGACTGGCGCAAGGTGCGAGGTGGACAGATGATGACCTGGCGTAGACAAATGAAATCGTTCACGAAGAGGTTGGTCACTGTAGATCGGGTTCGTCTCCCGGGCTGGGGCCCTCGCGACTCACAGAGTCGGTGGCTTGAGACGTTAGGTGAGATGGCGGCTAATCGAGCTCAGTGGCGTGAATGTTGTCGTTGTTTGGCCGAGTTGTCTGTGAAGTGAGTGCACTTAATGACGCGGGACAGTGAAAGCCGTAAGGAAGCTGTCTTGCTGATGACGCCTTACTTTCACTTACAGCTCGGTTGTTTGTTTGCAAGGTGTAGGCGCCTTGATGTTGTATATTTGAATATAGACGTAGCTATTTTTAGTAGTTAGGTCCACTTCCCCTCCCCTCCTCTTTTTCTTCTTTCTTCCTATATAGATTTTTTTCTTCTTCGTGGTTGTGTGGCAGTTAAGCATCAGTGTGAACCACTGATGTATTGCTGTCTATGATGATGATGAGTTACTTTCTGCATTCGTTTTTTGGTTTGTCTTGGGAGCAATTAACGAGACAGTCGCGTTATTCTCGGGACCAAGATTTTCCATGTTAATTATTACGAGGAGAATCCGATTTCTTTCAAGTGCATTACTACGCAGTGTTTTCGAGGGTTTACAACATTGACATAGTTCATTCTTGAATAGGCATTGTTACACAGATGGGTTATATCAACATTTCCTCAAATTCACACGGAAATCATGGGAAGTTTGACGGCAAAGTTGGGTAAAACTGGGTCACCCATCGTTCGTTAGACATTTCTTTCAGGATATTAGCCGAATGAAAACCAACTATTTCCATTTGAAAACGTATTGATGGATTTTGGAGTAGCCTTAAGAACCGCTACTCACAGCCACGTAAACATCGGACGCAGATAAGTTCCGACGTTGTGATATTGACCAACGTATGGGCGTGTCACATTCGTCATTTCCAACATTACATACATACATACATAGGTTCATTATGTGGTGGGCTGAAAGTAAAAGAATCGCTAAATAAAGACAATATGGAGATTACCAAAAACTGACATTAAAAACGGCTTGTTAACAAAATTCGAAGTGTATCCCAAGGAAACTGAGAGAAAACGCACGAGCCTTAAAATGAACATAATGCATAAGGAACTTAATAAACATTAAAATTACCCGATCTGTTCCATCAGACAGCTGTCTAATTAACTCATGATTTCTGTCTTCTAGCGAGGTCAGCAGCAACTTCATCTGACACTCTTGCTCCTGCGATTTCTGCATGCAATCCAAAGTCTGCTCCATCTGGGTAAGTCGTCCCATGGATGAATTCACTAAGTCTGAAATTGAGGTTAATTTCTGTCGCTGTTGGACAACCACTGCCTCAATAGATTGGTTAGTCCACAGCTTCCAAGAATTCACCTCGTGCTGAAGCATCTCAGTGAACATGGCTGTCTCCTCTTCTCTTAACGGCTGTGAACTGGTTCGTTTGGCCGGTACATCCATACTTAGGAATTCCATCCGTCCTTCATCTGCGACGTTTGAAAGTAAATCACTTGGTACATCATGCAATCGGTGATGAAATGATGTTAACTCAGCGGACTGATCGGCTTGTAGTAGACGTTTTGTCTTCACCAGTTCCTCAGCTGATCGTTCAACCATGTTGGGCTCCGAGCGAGATTCCAGCTCTTTTATGCACGCTTTGTACGCGGCAAATTGGCTTTCACAAACACTGTGTTGCAAACGGACCTCTTGGAGATCATTCGAAGTTTGACGTAGTCGGTTTTCGAGAGAGCAAAGCTGAGGAAAGAGATAAAAGGTGAAGATAAGTCATTCAAATCACGCTCAGCTCATACGCGTAAAATGGTACAGTTGATTGTCAGCGTCATATCCAGCTAAAGGTAAACAGCAGCTTTCATTGCTTTACCGAAATTTCCGAAACTGGAGGCAACATCAGAGGGCACTTCAGTCAATCAAATTAAAAGTGGGTTTCGTGCTCAAGAATAGCGCGACCATTGGATGAGGATAGGAGGGCTAATCGTCATCATCATCACCACCTTCAATATCAGTTCACCGTTACCACCATCATAATCGATAACAGCACAATAATGGCTGATCTTGGCGTTCAAGCGCCATAAAACTAGGCACTAGTTCAGGAATGAAAGTAAGGAAAGCATCAAGACATACACCACAAACATCCTGTGTCTAGGTAAACATTTCACAGCGAAGTGCCTACACTGGAAGAACAAACAATCGAGTTGCAAGTGAGAGTAAGGAGGCAACTGCGAGACTGTTTACAAACGACTTTCACCGTCACATCAATAATCGCACGTACTTTGAAAATAACTCACGTAAACAACATAACACCTCTAACAACGAATTCGATAAGCCACCACCTCACATTGTGAAGTGAGACGTTTCTTTGGCCACCGGATATTTTTCATCGGGAGCCTAAACCGAGAAGAACACAATTCACGATGGTCAGCCTCCTCATTTATTCGCGCCAAATCATCGTTTATTTTTCGCGAATCTTATGCCCCTGATCTGCGAAATTGTAGTGCGGAAGACGACTGGTTCGTACCTATAATACACAACCCAAACATCGTAAAATATGCATACTTAAAGATTGAGCGAATGAACCCACATGATTCTCAGCACCGAATGTCCGCTTCATATCAACAATGTCACTCACTCGCTGACGTCAGCGAATATGTGACCGAACGCAAATATTGTCGGTCGAACATCTGAAAACTGTTTACGTCATCCATTCTGGACAATCAGGCTTGACAACCAGAAAGTGACACCAACCTCACAGGTGTCTTAAGTACGTGTCCTTGAGCTATGGATAGACGCCGCTCAGACGTCAGTGGTGAGGTCAATACACTTATCGGTCTGCTGGTTTTTCTACAAGAAAGCTGTCGTCGAACAGCACAGTTGCTGACACAATGTTTCTACCGCGCACAGGCAAGGCGATAACCACATTAGTGATAGTGAAGAGAATTAGATCATTAGCCTAAACAGAACGAGGGAATATGGTCAATTCTATCGGAGCTATATCGCCACATCTTTGTAGAA
Organism: Paragonimus kellicotti; assembly: GCA_014220965.1. Lineage (NCBI taxonomy): Eukaryota > Metazoa > Platyhelminthes > Trematoda > Plagiorchiida > Troglotrematidae > Paragonimus > Paragonimus kellicotti. The sequence continues at coordinate 2,698 of LOND01028731.1, read as the reverse complement.
GTCAGACAATAAAGTCACAATCAAGTTGCAATTTCGAGAGTCAAAATACATTTCCGCATGTGAACCATGGAGAATGTCCTAATTCACTGCACCTATCACCCACAGAAGAGGACTGTGGCTCAGGACACCTCAACAGCAGTTTGCCTTTCAATTCATTATGACAAGTAAGCGACTGAATCGGGGATCAGGTAACAGAAAAGCGTCCGACTACCGTCGAAATCATAAGCCATACAGAACAGCACTGGATAGTTTCCTAATGAAGCCTCTTTGATCGATTTAGATGGTTAGGTCACATGACACCCCAGTATTCAGGATTGTCGAAGATTGCAAAATAATGGTCAGCAGGAAAGAACATGTAAAGCAGCAGACAAGTTAGAAGGATGCTTTGTAAAAAAGGGACTATTTTCTGCTCAAATGGCAATCAACGAAGATAGAATGATCACAGTTTTGAAAAGTAGAAGGGACACCTGTCGCTGGTTTCGTTCTGGGAAGGATGAAAAAATAACACAGTTTTCATAATGACATGGAGACATAGCACTAGAGAAAATTCCGATAAAGCGCTGAATCTCTATCCACATCTGTCGGATAACTAACAGCGCGATCACATAGCTCAAATGACGAAATTAACAAGCAGATAGGCATTGTAGGACTCCAGCAGTTCTCGAAGAGAGATATAGAAGAATGTAACCTGCTCAATTTATGTGGGGGAAGAGAGTAATTTGGGACATTTCTCTACACCAAGAAAGTGAGAAAATGAGCAGCAAATAATCCTTAGGCTTAGATGACTAAACTTTATATGTTTAACTGTGTGGTATAACTGAGAGGCAAAAAGCTTTTCAACGACAAATATGACGAGTAACCGTTTGGACTTCCATGAACACTGTGGACAAAGAAAGTGGCTGGTGCTACAATAGATTTAATAGACTGATCAAGAATTAGCTGTCAATGATAAAACCAGCAAAGATGGAACTTCGTGTTTGAAGCTCATCTCCATACTATTTCGTCCCACACACTTCAAGTTTCAGATAATACGGCCAGTCGTTTCGACGTACTTGGGATAAGCTGATCGGCGATCCTCCTAATTAGTCGCAGTGCGAGACAAGCCGCAACATGGCTTTCATTCCAGTGTCGCAGAGTGTCGCGACTAGGAGTTTGGACATATGAGCAGTGCTGGCGTAATTCGGACAATTCCCGACCGATATGGAGATACGTCGAAACAAGATTTTTTGCAGCAGCGAGACGCTGATGAGTGCGTTTTACATCCTCTGTCATTTCAGTCATGGCCATTGACGTTTGCGAATGTTCCGTTTCAAACTGTCTTAGTCAGGGCTGTAGCTTATCGCTCAACTCGTTTCTTTCGTTTTGCAACAGTTCCATCGAACGTTTCGTGGACTGATGTTCTAACTTCTCCGCTTCGAGAATATCACGAAGAGACTGTAGTTGGGCTTGCGTATGAGATTGTAAAGTAGAATATTTCATCTGCAGTTCAGACAGCGCATTTTTAGCATCCACTGCACAGTTCTTGGAATGTGCCAGTTCCGAACGAAGCTGCATGGACTGTTCTCGTAATTCACTCGATTCCGATGCGGAAATATCTAACTGACGTTTCAACTCTTCCGTAAGCTCACGTTCATGCGAAAGCGTGGACTGAAGTGATTTCGTCGTTACGTCATGGGCTTCCGAAAGCTGGTGGATTTCTTTTTCATGATGACGTTTATTCTTCTCCATTGATTCGGTGGTGTTCTTCAATTCCTCTTTCGTCTTATTAATTTGACTGACCAAATCTTTAAGTAACAAACTTGTTTCATCTATGATTCTTTCTATCGGTTCGTTCTCGAGCTCCGCATCAGAAGACCAAACGTGTTGAACAATCAACTCCCGTAAGCGTGCGCAGTTTAGTTGTTCACGTTCAGTGGTTTTTTGAAGCTGATCCTTCAAATTGAGATATTCATTTCGAAAGTTAAGTACTGCTTCAAGCTGAGACCGCAAACGTGAGCTGCATGACTGCGCGTCTTCTAGCTGCGCTTCTATGTTCATAAGACGGGCTTTGGTGTCGTCCAATTCGTCGGCTAAGTCTCCTTCTCGGGTACGAGACAACTCTAAAGTCCGTTGACAACTGGTTAACTCGTTGGTTCTCTCGAGTAGAAGCCGTTTCAGATTCCCGCATTCATCCGATTCTGTTTCCTTCTCAGTGTACGTAACCAACTGTTCAACAAGCATCTGATTTTGAACCTCGTCGCCGGTAGTCGTGTGTCGCCGAAGCTGATCCACCTCAGATTCTTTAGCCAACAACTGTTCACGCATTTGTTGCAGTTGTTCGGTCAACCGATGCAATTCAGCATCCAGCTCAAACTCACGCAGAACGGATTCTGATGTAGACGGTACACCTATGTCATCGTCGTTCGTAGTGGCCACAACGACTGTATCTGAGTCCAACACGACATTGGACAACTGCGACTTTAGAACCCGAACTTGTTCCTCCATTGCCGCCTGCGACAATCGACTATCGGACAATTCGCGTCTCAGACGATCGGATTCGGTCAATTTAGACGACAGCTTTCAAATGTGTACAAAAACAGACAACATGAACGAAGGAAAGAAAAAAAAACAAGGGAGAATTAGTAATTTGAACTGGATTCGAAGTGACGAATAAAAAGCTATATGGGCCTAAGGCACACTAGCAAACAGGACAGTCTTG
>LOND01028730.1:44852-55329 GCA_014220965.1 Paragonimus kellicotti | reverse complement strand
TAGCAGGCTAGATCTATTTTGTCTGTTATGCGGTGGTTGTGCATCAGTGCAAGCCAGTGCTGTATCGATGTCTGTTGCATTTCGGAGACTAGAATCCAGGACAGTAGTCAACGTATGGAACTAACAGCACCCGCATTGTCTACCCGATACTGGTTATACACTTCGGGTGACTCCACAGCCGCCGTTACAGGTCAGGCTGGAGTAGGTATAGTCCTCAGCACACGACGCAGCCGCATTAGTAGATTGGATTCCTGTTAACGGTAATCTTGTGTGCCGTCCGCTTGACAGGTTCTGTTAAAACCAGCTCTAGACGCAAGACTTTCAGAAATTTATTCATTGTGTCTGCTTATGCTCCTACTGACTGTAGTGACATCGGCGTCAAGGACGCATTTTACTCGGATCTGGCCACTCTCCTTCGGTCGACACGTGGCTCTGATATAGTCGTTCTGGCCGGAGATATGAATGCCCAGGTCGGTCGCCTTGGTGAAGCCGAATCTCGTTTAGGTGGTAGGTTTGGGATAGCATCACATCGATCAGATAATGGTGGGCGATTGTTGCAGCTGTGCGCTGAGCATAATCTATTTTTAGCCAGTACTGGTTTTAGGCATCGTGCACGTCAATGCTATACTTGGCGCCCGCCTTCTCCGAATCAGGCCTGGTCTCAGATAGACCACATAGCCGTTAGTTATAGGTGGTTCCATTCAAGACTGTCGTTCTTATTGGAGCACATACTTGGATTCAGATCATGCGTTGGTACGTTGCCGTTTTGTTCTTACTTTTGCTGGGCAACGACCACACCGACATTAATGGCTGTTGAGAAACTGGCCATGTCGTCAGCAGAGCATAAGTACCAAACCAGCCTAGAAGAGAGCCATAGAGGTTCTCCCTCAAAGATCCTAATAGTTTCTGGACCGAAACCTCACAAACCATTCGTCAAGCAGGTACTGTAGCATGCGGCACAGGGGTTCGTGGGTTGAACAAACATTGGATTTCGGAGAAATCCCTGGAGTTGTTAGAAGCCAGACGGAACATTCCTCCTGGTAGTTCACATAACAAGTTTAGGAGAGATATCCGTAGGAAACTGAAAATGTCTGAGTGATTACTTGACAAGTTGGGACTGCACAGAAGCGTTTAGTTGCAGAGGCTACCGCAACCACGAAAGCCAAAGATGTTGTGAGTGAAAATGACGGTAACGATCTCACAGGGTCGTGGTGATTGTTTGTGCATCGAGATGAATAGCTTGTATTGATTACTGGGCAAGTCAATCATTCAAAGAAGTGAACAACATGTGTTAAATGTCCAAGATGTGGCCTCCGCTTATTTTTTAAAAGTAATGGATTCTAGAACTAGGCCATGTGGTCATTTGCTTCCGTTTCTTTACCTTCATCCCCACATGTCCATTTCTACCTGAGTAAGGGTCCTGAGAGTGATCACATTTCTTAGACCTGTACCATTGGCCAATTTCCTCAAGGTTTTGAGATAACACACTGATTTACGTCTTACCTACCATTAATAACTCTAAGTCTGAGAATCCTTTTGAGGCTGAAAGGGAGATTGCCAATGAGCATAATTACTCATCTCCTATAGACAGTTCTCAGATCGTGACAAAATCATTGGTTATGAGTATTCGTGGCTGTTGGTTGAAGTCAACCAAACCACGTTCATACTTAGCGGCCTGTTTCTAAATTTGAACTCCACTCTAGTCAGAGTTTGTTGGTAATGTGTACGTGTGCTGCTGTGGCAAACTCTAAACCTCTTTTCAAACGTCTAGGTCGAAAGAAACGTGTTTGCTTGGTTTTGTTAATTCAACTTCAATGATGTACTGAGTTGTTTAAACGCATTCGTGGGAATTATTCCTCTGATTAACACAGTGTGGAGATTAAATGGCTGCTTGTCCGGTGCATGGAAATTCGTGGGCAAATGTTTACAAACAAAATTAATGTCCATTAGAATACTGGTCAATGGGACATGAAAAAGACTGCCCGGTGTAGAAATGAGTGTTTATGCGCATAATGGCAGATTCACGCAAGGTGAATGTCAATTCCCACAATAAACTATCTTTGTTGTCAGTAGCTTTTGGACAAGACGATCAGTGCCGTGGCCAACTCAAGTGCCCTTGCAGCAGCTGTTCAAAAACGGGTGTTTGCATTTATTTGGAGAATTTTGAGAGGTAAAGACTGACCGCGCGTAGGTGGTTATTTTGTGAACGCATGTGAAGGAGTGGACGAAAGCGTGACTTGATGTTGTACGAGAGGCTGTACGAAATTCGAGTGAATCAACGCGAAGGAATCCCTTGTGATTAGACTCGACAACTTAGCCGACTGCCAGGAACCACTGTGGTAGTTCAAGATAGCTCGAGTTGGAAATACAGTGGACCACTAACAGTTCTCAATTATTCTCGAAAGCTCGCAAAATAGAGTGCTTCCAATTGGGTTTGACCCCGGAGTATTTCCTGACGAGTGGTCTGCTGAAAGAGCAAGTTCACAAAGCGGGGTGTCCAACCGGGTGTTACATGTTGTACGGGAACAGAGAGTATAAACAATAGATACACCAGCCGTTGAAAAACAGCTCGAAAACAGTTGGGGAAACTCCGAGATACGATTAAAGAGCTCACGCTAGATACTACGGTACTAAAGTAAATGAAGTCCAAAAGGGAACTATTTCCATCACGGAAGGATCTAGCATTAAAATCACGAGTTCCCTGTAGAGTGCAGTATTTCGGCGAGTGGAAAATTTCGGTGTTGTTTTTTCATCTTGTCGAAATCAGTAACAATGTGAATGATTAGTAGGGATGCCATACGAGCATTAACGGAGTGCGAGAACACTTTTTGACTGTTACGAATGCAGTTGTATCGTTAGTCAGGCGAAGAAAAGCGTAACAGATCGAATCAAGCTCAATGGTGGCTAGAAAAGATGGAGGGCGTGGTTTACAAATCGAAGGTTCGATTGAGTAGTCCAAGGTGAACACCCTCGAACAAATACTACTCATAGAAGTTACAAAGGGGCCATTACAAATAGAAAAACCGTACAATACCGTTTTCCTGACATAATTAAGGCTTTAGTGTACTTGGCCGTTGTATGATATCACAACTTTTGAGTGAAAAAACTCCTCTGTATTTTGGACAGGTCACAAGCTGATTTCCACAGCAGCTGCAGTGTACAACACCGAATGGTCATGAATCATCCGCTGCTCGAACCAACTGAGGAGTTCTTCAGATTGTCATCACCTTCGTTTGTTTCTTCCTCAATATTTATGTGCAACACTTTCTAGCCAGCTTTGATGTCGTTATTTGTAAATGTGTTGATGACAGTATGGCCGGACTCGAACTAGTGATAGCAGCAGAATACCCAGACGCAGAATGTGTTCTGTTATCTCTGTTGTGAAGCTACCTCCAGAAAGTTGGCGAATATCCGCTTGACTTGTTTGTGAGATTCTGCTGCAATAGTGACTGTTCTGAATTACTTAGAAGAGTCTGTACATGGCGAGATGGGTAGGGTAATTGGGTGAACTTTCTGAGCTCTTGGCGTGACTTCCAAGCTGAACTGGCGGAACACTTGCTGCATCTGCACATTCCGTTCGTTCCGTTTCACAATTGCGTCCTCTCTAAATCAATGTCTATCAAACTGCCCACCAGAACCACTATGCTATAACGCCTCGTAAATCATTTATCAGTGCTCGAACCTCAAGTCTGCAAGATGAACAAACGTAAACAACCGCAAGACCTGTTTACCTCCTGCTGACGCAAAACTCAACCAAGTGCCCACTTGCGTTTCTTCTTCGAGAAGGTAAATACGAATGGATACACTTTTGCTTGTTCAGTTTTTCATATCTGCTGCTCAAACAGCAAACGTTTTGAGGTTTACAGCTATCTTTTCTTGACTACAACATGTTATCAATGACAATTCGGAGTTGAACATTCACCTATTTTTGGTCATTGCTCACACCCCTATCGATCCCAACCTATTTTTTATCAAACTGTTTTTATGGGTTGCGCGTTATCACATTTGTTTCACTGTTACATGCTCACATTCTGCGATAGATTTTTTATTTATTGTGTCCAGCGTTTTCAGGCTGACTCTTTTCTACTCTTCTCACTTCAAGGTCAATAATAAGTTTGCCAACTGCTTCTCTGTGATTGAACCCAATTTTCCCACGGTGACTTCACCTACTATACCCAAGTCAAATCAACCAAATCACTGGCTGCTGTTGAATAATTATAGTACAACTCAAACTGTGTCCACTTGTTGTTCGGTTCGTTTTCTACATGCTGAATACCTCAAACTGAGGAACAAATTATCCGATTGACGCAAACATTAATTAGTGCTTTTAGAAGAGAACGGCTGTAGTATTACGTAGTCAGTTGTTTACTGATCGACGTTACTATATGAGTAATTTGAATTATCCCTAGTTGAGTTGGTCACACAAAATGTGCTACAATCTCATCGTGAAGCTCCGTCACAAAGAAATTTATTGGTTCACCGAACACAGACGATAGTTGTTGGTCAATTATTCTAAATGTTCAACATCTGAACCTGTAATACTTGCCTCGTAGAGACGTTCGAAGTCTACATACAGCGAGTATACTGGACATCAATTCCAGTAGTCATAGTGGCTTTCTTTTGATGATGCCGCGACTGCAGTAGATATGAACACAGGCTCTGCCTTTGAAACACGTCTATCAGCCTATGATGACATTTGCAAGAATGTTAACATTTCGATTTACTCTCATCAGTCGCAAACGTAAAACCAGCAAATTTTTATACAAACTGCGTATAACAACAACAATTGAACGAACCAACCACATAGTTCTGACCTTTCACGCGCTAATAGTGCAATCAATTCCACGGCAAGGAGATTGATTGCGTCAGCGCCTTCTGTGCACACAAAACTGGCCGATGGTTTGACTAAGGATTAAGGGAACTCAGTGTTTTAAATTTGCAAGAATGGCTACACATCAAGGTCAATTCAAGTCGGACCTGGCACTTTCAGATGTTTGGCACGTTTCGTATTGCCGGAATAGACTGTTTAAATCGGTTGTAATCCGACTTCGTTTCATTCGAACATATTCTTAATTTCAACAACATTAGCTATTGATTTTTCTTTGTCTCGCACTACAGGATTACTGATTGGATTAAGCTGAGAATATGTGTGTATACCTGAATCTCCATTGGATTCGTTTTGAAAAAAACAACAACAGAATCTGGCACATTAGTCCCGTTTCAGAAGTTTAGCGATAATAAGACTGTACACGATAAAAGAAGCGAATTAACGGAAGAGAAGCTCAACCATAGTCTAATAAACACTAGAAATTCACTCCAGCATGTATCAAGCAACTGCTGACTAACAGCGACTGAGATAGCAGGCTTACCATAACTCTACCGCGATGATCCTGATGATCAAGATGTCAGAAGACTTGACTTATGGGTCTAAAAATGTACGTTAAGTCTGCGCCTGAATTCGAATTACTGATGACGCTGTTACTGTACACCATAGTGGGTTGTACCAATTTAGGCGTACTCGAACCTCAAACTTCTTTCTGCAAGTGAGACGTTCTGTTGGATACAGTAACTTGAGCGAGTTTCTCTTGAGATGGCAGTTTAGGCGAAACAAAAGCATATTTTCCATTAGATGACGAGGTTTATTGGAGAGACTTATGCAGTGCGTAAGTCTGTCTCTACGTCTGTCGATAATGCATTGCGAATTGTCCCAGTTTACACAGTCTGTCAAAACACAGCAGTGAAAGAAATGCGGTGGTTCAGCTTATGGTTATTCTTTGTCGTTTTTCCTTTCCAAGAAGAATAATGTCATTTGCGATATGCAGATAGCAAGCGTGGATATTTCACTCTAGATGAAGACGGACTGTTTGGTTGCACAAACTCGGGAAGCGTTGAGAGTGGAAAAGCCCCAACCAGTCTCGCGAGTGACTCTAGAGTAATGCTGGTCTTCTCAATCGTGGAGGTACAGCTGAAGGATGGGCTCACTAGGAAAGGTACTCAGTTTTCACCAGCAGAGAAGTATTTGGTACAACCCAAATGATGGATTTGCATGACGTTACATTTGGTAGTATTAAACAGGTGCCCATGTAGTTGGGATGATCAACCACACTATACTACTCGTGAGTATTCAGGTGGAGGCATCCATTGGAGCAGTGAATCGCCCGCGGAAAGATGCAGAATTGGCGTAGTCGGGCAGGAAATGGTGTTTCCATACATGAAATGATTATCGACAACTGTACTGCTCGGAGTATATCCCTCCGTGTAAACAAGTGTTTACTTTTGAGGCCCCGTTGAAGCGTATATCAACTGTGTCCGTTTTTCCGCACGCACAGTCTCAGTATCACCCACGTTCTTCGCTCACGACACCGTAGCCTGAAACTGTCAAACGCACACAATACCCTACAGCATCTCAGTCTTTGTCATACTATCCGCCATAAACTTGTCTTCCTTGCCGTCAGAATACAATAGTTACCGGTACCGGAAAAGCGGTGAGCACAAATAGAATGAATTATGAGAAGTGATTGTGGCATAATATCGATCAGGAATGCACTGTTGTCTCTGAGTCGAAAACGTAGATCTTGAAGTTGATCGATGAGCCATAAATGCAGAAAAGTATATGTTCTCTAGTTCATAAACATCTTGCACAAAGTTAGGTGATCCACATGGTTGGAGGCTTTCGAAAAATCCAAAATAATAACATCAACCGGTTTGCTTTGTTTATTCCTCTCGCTTGATCGAAAACTCGAAAATGTACAAACTTCTTTTACGAAATCCACATTGATTGTCAGGCGACACTGCAAGTGGGATTGAGCGCTCTCTTAGTTGATTAGCAGCCCTGCTCTCAGTTATATCTGTCAATAAAGTGATGTGTTTGTGACCAACGGAATCGTTTCTATTACCGCCGTTTATGATCAATGACCCTGTGTATGCCCTCTTGACTTTGGAAAGCTAATCTTCTCAGATAGGCCAACCAACTAATTCACATGGACTTGTGTGCATTTCCTCTTCTGTACTACTACAGAAGAAATAAGATCAGGACTTGTAGCGTTGATAGCTGTTGGAACACGATGTACGATATGAAACTAAATGTTGTAATGACCTATGCATGATTGGTATTGTGTACAGATGCTGATTGCGTGAACCTAGCAATAAACATATCCATATGTTCATTACAGAAGATGTTGACTACTTCCGTATTTCGGCTCGTCATCCCATTCGTATGACACCAGTGAGCAGTTGCTGGACGGCTCTTAATGTTGGAAGTTACAACAGTGCAGTCTCGTAGTGCAACGTTTTGTTTCGCAAACACGTTATGGCCCAGCTACGAACTAAACGGCACTCATTGAATGTTTCGTCAGTTCTCTGTGGATGATAGATATATATTCCACGCTGATGGTTTCAGTGTCAGTAACCACCTCGTGCAGCACCAAAGTGGATTTTCCGCCCCGGTGGTCTAGGTTACCCAATCGCAACGTAGCCGTTGACAACTTCAATAATAGTGTTCACGATATACCGCCAATGGTCAATGCATGACAGATAGGCTGTGGTATCAGTCAAATGGATATTTCTAAGCTCTCTGGTCAGCTATATTCAGTCCAAAGTTAGGCGATGTAAGTAGTATATGTTTAATGGTTGAAATTCACTGCAAGCTTACTACCACTTTCATGGTTGTTGCCACTCACCAGGAATGCGTGGCAGCTGCAGTTCAGCCATATATATTCAGGAATAGGCCTGGTGAGAATCCTGTAGGAGTAAGTTTTGTATGGTACGTATCTATCGATGAGTAAAGCTGTCGGAGTGTCGATGGATTCAACCGATCCGACAAGTATATGAATTACTATAGGGTGCAATAAGCCACATGGTTTCAGGGAAACCTAGACGAACTGGGTTATACACTGCAGCTATCTTGACCGACTGTCGATAGAAAGCACTACACCGCCGGCTTACCCAAATTGGTGACAGTACGTCTTTTGCCACATAGCAGGTTTCTGTGCAAAATATGCATCTAGGACCACATCTCAAACGGTTAGCATCACTAAGTTCTTTTGACGTTTGTACAACTGCCGCCTCAAACCAGTTTGAATGTAGCTTTCTACATCTGTTAAAAAACAAGAAGTTGTTGCGGATTGTGAAAGTGACAAGCAGCCAGTCTTTGTAACAGAACCAGCTTATTGTGGCGATTAGTTTATCATGACAATCTACATGCGATGTATATGAACTTCGGTTAGCGTATGCAATTTTATCCATCTGTTTCAAACTGCTCGTCAGTTTTGTTACTACCTAACCAAATGTTACATCAGTATTTACTTTATAGAATGCGTAAAAGTAATTTCAATTATGTGGCAGACTTAATACACCCTGAGTGATGAAGTTTCAAATTTTCACAGACTCAAGCCTTCAGAAACTAAGGCTAAGAACAATTGACTCAATAAGTGTGTGCCGTACAATGATGACTGTCCGAATAAAGTTCAGCAAGCACTGAGCCAACAGCCACAATGCGTACCACTGGAAGGGAAATACTGATTCAGTTTCCTGTTTATTACAAGAACCAAAAGATTGACATTGTTCAACTGTTAAGCAAAGTCAGGAACAGTAGTAGACGGGTAGGATAGATCTAGTCGAAGGTGTTAAAGTAGGTGTAAAGAGGTCCATATACAGAGAGAAATTATACGGAATACCACCACAATGATGTACTACTTGGGGATTTAGCTAAACGTCAGAAGTCATTTAGCAAAGAGCCAACGAGATTAACTGGCGTCGATAGCACCATATCCGCGATAAACACGAACTCTAGCCTAACATGAGAACCGCCAAGCTTGTAGAACTTCATTTGTGTGCTCCTGGTCCAGTCGTACAAAACACTGTGAGGAACTTGTATCCACTTACTGAGCGTCTGATTTGTCATTGTTGGTTCAGCATACGCGATCGGATGGAAACTCTTGGCTTGCAGCCAAGATGCCCTGCCAGATATGGTGACGGTTAAGGCCAAGCCTCTTCGCCAAGGTCAGACGACAGACAGGCATGCTACCGAGTGAGACATGCCTCGGTCCTTATAAGTGTTGGTGGTCTTGTCATCGATCTGCTGCACGCTGATTAGTGATTTGCTCGTAGCCAACCCTATTCGCCTGTAATTAGGTGTCACGTTATTTCTGGGCCCTGTGGTAACTTTGCCCGTACGGTACACGTGTTTAGCTGTTTTTCTGTTTCCTGTAATTAGAGCTTTGGAAAAGACAGTCTCCGATTAATTATTGGAACTGTTCATGTTAGCATTATAGGACAAAATTGTATAGATGTGGCCAGTGTCCATAAAGAGTAGCATCGCGAGCATCCAAACCTACTTTTATTTAATAGGTTTCCGGCCCACCAACTCCAACAAATCCTGGTTGGATTATTGATTTCTCAATGTTCTCTAGTTGATTGTTTGTTACAAAGCCAATCGGAGTGTGCACACCGACGTTAATATCCCGTAATACATTTACTTGATGTCTTAGGGAACAAGATGAAAGAAGCCTAATTTTGTAGATTATTTAGCTGTCTTGTATTAAGTTATATTTTTCCCGCCAATTTTCGTTTCACATGAAGTGAATCGTTTATCATTGATTGCAGGTCGAAGTGGTTGTCAACGGTCAGGTGATCAATGATGTGAGAATGCGAATCGGACCGAATGGACATGCTTACTTTGAGCCACTTGTGAGTTTTCAGTCGGCGTAATCTTGATGCAGAATATCGTTGTTTGGAGGGGGGGTCTGAGGTTTATCTAAAACTGGTATAATTAATCACGTAGACAGAGCATGTGTTACAGTCTATAAAAATCAGTCATTTGAGTGAACTGTTCCATCTGATTAATTATTTTGGAAACCTTTTTCAATAGGAAATTAACCCATAATTTTCACAATCTTATGATGCGCCTTAAAATGAACAAAATGGTTGATGGCAATTGATATTTCACAATTTTGGGCACACGTCTCACTCATAGTAGAATACGTGTTATGGGATATCAACCTTAACTTCACACATATATTGTTGGGATTTCTCGATTAATTTCTGTTTACACAATATTGTCCGGCAATCTACCCATAAATAGGGATTATAGAGGTTGCTACAACCATCGATAAGGCGGCGGAGTAATTTAGGAAGTCCTGATTCTATGGGTCAAGCTTTGCAAATCAAAGGTGACCCAGGAAATCTTGCTCTCTACAAGTGACATACGAAATAGATGCGTGTTTTGTTGCTATTTATGGGCGTTGCCAGTTTCCGGAGTCCTGTAAGAACTACCATTGATCACCCACAGCAACCTAAGCTCTCTGACTGTTAGCTTCTGAACAGCATCCCAGCAATACATTCTGGAGCATTGAGTTAGCCCTGCCATGTTACCATGCTAACCTGTCAACCTACCAAATTCTGGTTACACGAACTGTTGAAAATATTCGACTAGACAGGCAACTACTTTTGGTAAGTAATTACCTGTTGTTAAACTTGT
>LOND01028730.1:19774-33340 GCA_014220965.1 Paragonimus kellicotti | reverse complement strand
CGGCATTGACAGGATATGCACTACTGACGAGCTCTAATGAGAGCGAAACTCGAGTCTAGTGCTTCTTTTCGAAAGGGGCCGACTGGAAAGTCTATGGGAATGCGACAGCTGCGATCAATTGTGGGTGATGTTCAACTTGAAAGTACTGGAACTGACAGATACAAGCCTTACCTAGGACCACTTCATGTAATCCTGAACTTCCACACAATGTATTTTTTGTTTACTGTTGATCTAGTGAAAGCAAGGATGATTCATCGCACGGTCTCAAGACTGTTGATTCTGGTCAAGACAGTTCATCTGCAGACACTGGATATCTGTCTGAAGAAGAGCATAGGACTACCAATCGACCTGGAATTGGCCGCAGAAAGTCCAGTTTCCCTTATCATCGTCGTTCATCGCAGGCCACTTGTTTCCTAACATCTGATCAACTAGTAAGTAATCTTTTTTTTAAAACCACCCAAATTGACCACCACATGTGGAACAGGTAACTGTTCTTTCAGAGTTTGCATCTGATACACCATGCCGGTGAATAATGGTCATGTTGGACTGATGTATGGTGCGAGGTGGATGGATAATGACCTGGACTAAATAAACGAGGCCAACCACCAAAGAGCCACCGTAATTGAGGTTCGTCTCCGGGATTTGGGCCTCGCGACTTAAATTCGTTGACGAGAGACGTTAGGTAAAATTGTGTGATTGTTGTCGTTGTTTGGCTGAAACGTTTCCCAAGTAGATACAGTCACAAGAAAGTCATTTTCACGATGGCTTCTTACTTTCACTTGTATCCTGGTTACTTGTGTGTATGGTGCGGGCAGCTTGTTACGAAATTTGAGTTCAGACACAAATGTTCTTAGTATTTAAACCCCATCTCTTTTTGCGTTTGCTTCCTAGCTAGAGCATGTTTTTTCACCATAGCTGTGTGGCAGTTAATCATCGACGTGAGCTACCGATGTAGTACTGTCTATGATCATTATGGTTATGATGAGACCGAACTCATTTGTTCAACGGATAATTAAATTACTTCAGCGCATAGCTGGACCCACTTTACCAGTCGATGTATTCGTTTATTACTCGTAATATCATGCACATAATCCCGAGCCACAAGTGATCAGACTAAGGAACTCGCTAGTCAACATGAAACGTCTGTATTGTATAATTTGTGTACGATAGTAACTGACATCTATTAGAGACATCATTCTGGCAACCACATTAACGCAACTGTTCGCATCGGCTCTACATTCAACTGTCGAACTCTTCAGCTGATCGAATAGATAGTTGTTTACTCCTCCAGGGTAGTTTGAAACCTCAAAGTTCCGATGTCCCCGATACGAAAGACGTTCTGGATACCCCCACGCGACGCGATGTCTTCCAGATGGCTTAATAAGAACAGGGTAGAAAGAACTTTGTCACAAATCCTCTTGACCGGCAAGTCTGCTCGAAGCCAATCAATTCTACAAGTGTCCTGATGACAGTAGGACTGATAGTAAGACTTGACTATCCGACTCGGTCGTTTTTTTAACGATGCTCATGCGAAGTCATTTCAGACTCAACAGTTTTCATTCGAACAGAGTGATGGACTACAGGGCTTGTACGTTGACAATCATCTGTTCCTCCCCAGTACAAACACTTGCTATCAAAAAGGTCGTTCCGTCACCTGGGAGCTCTCCTCTTTGTCACAGGCATGCGTTCAAAATGACCACATCGCATTTGTTCACATTTGGTGTGTCTGCGCTCAGGATTGTTTACCATATCGACCTATCTTTCTCGACTGTTATCACATGTTAGTTTGTGCTAAAACATCTGTGTGTTTATAAGGCCAGCAGTTGACAGCCTTGTATATGTCGTCACGTCATTGCAGACAGAGCTATCAGGAGCTTCGTCTCGGATAGATACTAATTCGGTACAACGCATACTGATGGACCAGTTCATTGAGGAGATCATCAGCAACCATTGGCTTACTGCCTACTTGTTTCACTGTTACGTTCAATTCTTTATTGCGTCCTCAGCTTCAGCAAACTATCCAAGCTTATCATCGTTATTTAGCAAGTGGCATTATTTTTAATAAAAAAGTACGATGTAGCGATACAAAACGGTCTATGACACTACGTTTTATATCCCATCCAGATCAGTTGAGTAAACTGAAGAAGTTCTCAATGCGCATATCAGAGGAGGAGACTTGCTATTACTGTACAGTATCTTCCATAAGGTAAACTCTTGTGCCTGGCTAACATAACCATCTTAGAAGTTACTGAATAACTATACAACCTGAAGTGAATCGTTGAACTTGCAGAGAACACTCTTTTAGCATCCAGTGTGTCCCATCTTGAACAACCTATCAGTCTTTCCTAACTGAGTCAACCATAGTTGAAGTGAGGCACATACTTGATGCACATATTCGGGACACCAAGCCGAGTACTAAGGTAACCTGATCAACTGACTCACTGCAGTAGAATAAAGCTACTCTCGGTCTCCCTCTATTGATGCTGAACCAGCTTTTGGTGTGCGGTAGTTGGATTTCTGTTCCGCCCATTATCCTTTGACTTTCTCTTTTACTGTAGACCCGTTTGTCTTTCCATCGTAAACCAGCCAGCAAATATTCATACGTGCATAATCATTCTCAGAGTTTTCTAGTTTGTGAATTTTCTATGAATCCTATGGACTCAAGGTCGTTTTCACTGCTCGTTTACTGAGGTCTGAAGAGCTGACCAACACAGCTCATCAATTTCTAGTTGAAGAGTGAATGACTGTCGACGGTGTCAAAACCAGTGAAGCTAGCAATTTGAATGAAATGAGAATCACAATGTGAAAGCTGATTAGTGAACCAACAGTTCTGCATTTGAGAAAGACGAAAGAGAACCGTAGCAACTCCTGTTATACGTGTGGCAACTTCGAATTCTAGATGAGACCCAATTGTGAAAAGTCAGGGCTTCGGCTGGATTCGAACCAGCGACAGAAACACCATGCCTGAACGCGGCAAGCGCTCTACCAGCTGAGCTACGAAGCCACGCCAGGAAGCTCGGAAATTTCAGCTGGTAGAGCGCTTGCCGCGTTGAGGCATGGTGTTTCTGTCGCTGGTTCGAATCCAGCCGAAGCCCTGACTTTTCACAATTGGGTCTCATCTAAAATCATAAATCTGCCAAACTACTTATTAGTAATTTGAATTCTGTTTAATAATATACATATCAGGCAAGAAAAGATAGTATTAAAATAAACGTGCCACTGGTTGTTTTCCGTTCGGAGCGGGAAATCAGGCAACAGTTGCGACTGGCAACACAGCAGCTCACTTTAAGGTAGAAATCGATGGGGATTGAGAGTACTGTCTGGTCACACAACGGCGGAGATTTTGTTGATTGGTCCAAAGCCACGGGAATTTGTTAAACCTTATGCGATGGTCGTTCGAATAGTAGGGGGATTTATGCTCACTATCTATGATCGGTAGAGCACGAGGTTCGAAACGACTGTTAGGCCCTCATACAGCCGTTCGGTATTTCGCCGGACGCACGCCAGACACAATAAGTCTGTGACTAAATGTGAATTGGTCGGACAGACTGGAGCAAAAGCACACAAATTAATGCGAACATGTGGAAACTGATAATTAGATGAAGTAATTCGAAACTTTCGTGATGTGTCCCCTGCCTACCAACACCCGTATAGCGGATCAAATATGAATATTCATCTCGCTAAAACGATTCTAACGATTTGAAGCTCAGGAAGTCTCGATGCACTTCCAACGAAAAGCTGAATGGCTGAAAGAGGAAGTGCACAGTCGGTCCGCTTCCCCAATCTTTTTGGTGAGAAGAGCCAGTGGGAAATTCCGATTTGGTATCGACTGCAGGAGACTCAATATTTCATTATGCCCACTCCCAAATCCGTACTACCCGACCAACTTGGATTCACCAAACAGAGATAGTTTGAATGAGAAGCCGACAAGCAATTCTTTGCATTAATAGCAGAAACTCATATGCTTGGCCTGTGAACAACTTTTGTGAAATGGGGTATAGATATATAATTGACGTGTAGCTTGTTTACCTCTCGCCACCCGTCAGTTTACACTGACTACAGTTGGAACATTTTGACTGTTTCGGCGGTGTCAAAAATATGCTATAAATATCAAGACGTGGAGTTGTTTACAACTTTTGATTTGTTGTCAGGTAGTAGACAAGCGCAATCATGCAGTTACGATAGAAAGGCCTTCACTGTTAAAGGAGAACAGCATCGATTCAAACCAACGATCTCTGGGTTGTCAGATACTCCACTCAACTTCAGACAACGGATGCTCAAAGTAATAGATGGACTACTGAATGCCGTGGTCCACGGGGATGATGTCGTCACCTGAAGCGCTAGAGTCCAAGCGTTCGACAGATTTTTCGACAATAATGCAGACGACAGAGCACATGGGGTTACGGATCAGCAGTCAAAATTCACAGTTGATTAAAAGAAGGTCAAAGAGCCCGTCAGGGACATGTCCGACTCCTGCTTGAGAGGCTGATAACGATTTACGCAGCTGCAGTGCCTATCTTGATGAAGTTGCTGGGGCAATTTCTTAGTCGCACTGGGGTTTGCAAACAGTTCATCACTAAATGTGAGTACACCACGAAGTCCTTGTACGAAACACTTAAGAAAGACTGTCTGCTTCACTGGTTGGAAACAGCCGCTCAGAGTTTTTGGCAAAATGCAACAGTTGATGAGGAAAGGACAACTGACTCTGAAATTGCCAGTGGTTGGCAAAGTTTCACAGTCATGTGGGATGCAAGTGACATGAGGATCGACGCCGAGCGACAGTGTAGGAGCCAGTTGGGTTTCAACGCCGATTGAACGTAACGATTCTGCAACAGAGAGAAAGGGCAGACGATTGACTGGGATTTGAAAAATGGAGGCCATAATTGTTCGGTAGACTTTTCCACGTGGACACTGACAGCAAATCTTTGGACTCTATCAAATTGTTGAAACATCGGAGAAGTAAACCTATGCGGTGGGTTTTGCGGCTGCTGAAGTGTTAACTTACAACTTGTCATGCGCTTGAGAGAGGGAGGACGCATTACTAATCTACTCTCCCGAACTCAGATTAATGGGTTCCCCAAGGAGGCCCTGCCTCAGAAGGCTGAGAACAGGACGGACGAAGAATGCGGCGGACCAGGAATCTACTTATCACCTCTATCGGCCGGAGAATCCCCCCCCCTCGAAAAAGAGGGATATCCTGAGATGAAAGCATTCAAACCACATTGGGCAATTTTATGGTTGGGCGGTGTAGAAGACCTGAAGCACCAACTGTGGGAGAAAATAAAAGTCTGCCGATATTAGCGGCAAAGTTAAAGGAGAGACGGTGGAAGGAACGCCACCGGCTGGTACATGGGAGTATCACCAAGCTAATGAAATTTGGCGGCAAAGAGCTTATTGGCAGTTACGTAAAGATATTATATATATATATATATATATTATATATATCTAGATGTGTATATATAATATATATTCGGCGAGGTCAAGCGGATCATACGAAAATGGTCACGTGGGCCGAAATGGAAGAGAAACGGCTTGCAGTAGAAGTCCTCTATTCGTGGAATTCACTCAATCGACGCATGAGATATAGACAGCCACTACGTCAGCATCGTTGATACTGAAACGAAAAACGAGCGAAGACAGACCGACAGGCGAACACGGTGAGCAGCAGAACAATCTCATTCCAACACATTTGCTTTGTTTGATAACGGATCCTAGTGTGGATTTGAAACGTCACAATAAATCGTTCAGTACTCGGTGTGCGCTTCTTGTAAATATTAAAATATATATATACATCTTATAGTGTGTGCATTCCATGACCAAATCAATTGCTCGTTTGAGTGGAATGCCTGCGGGTTTTGACCACAACCAGTGTCACACCTTCGATGCGGATGTATGTACGTGTGCGATTCGATTCGCCAGCCAACTGAACAAAGGAAGCGAGGTACTTATGTTCTATTTTCTTTGGCGTTATGGAATAGTTAACGTTGGCTAAAAATCACTAATGGCCTCGAATTAAAAAACGATCACGAAAGGAAAAGCCTACAGTGTATCTGCTGGGGATGAGGGTTATTGTCAAACACGGCTTGTGTTCAATTTGTAACCTCTTTGCTTTACCGATGTTAAAATGGATTTCCGTGACAGCATTTGCCTTGTGGCTGCCGAAAGATAAGAGCATGTCCGCAGAAGAAATGACAGCAGTGTCCTGCATATTCTACATTACTTACGTTTTACTTTTCCTCAGTCAACAACATTTATTTCTCTCTCTTACAACTTGGTTGCAGAAAAAGCTGAATCTGTGCCCTGGTGTGAATGAGGCTGTGTTCTCGGTTATTACGAAGTATCAAGGCACCTGCCAATGCGCTTGCTACGTTTACCTGTGGAACTGGACAGACAAAATAGTTATCTCTGATATTGATGGCACCATAACCAGGTCAGTTTGAAATAAGACAACCGTTTACGTAATAGGCGATATGCCGTGTATGTGTGGGTCTCATAACAAGCACTTTTGAGCACATTGATCGTCTCTGTTTGGATTGCGTCTGGGAAAAAGTGGTTGTTGAACCAAACTAAACCCTTACTTATCGGTTAATTTTTCCCATAGAATATGTTTCTCTGTAATGCGCGATTGTTTTTCTTGTATGTTTTATACACTACTTAGATGTGGTCAGTTTGTTAATTAATGTCATTTATAATCCAATCACTGTGTAGTACTCAGTCAAGCGTCGCAAGCGTTCATGCAGTCATCATCATCATCATCATCATCATAGACAGCAATACATCAGTGGTTCACACTGATGCTTGACTGCCACACAACCACGAAGAAGAACAAAGGAAGAAAGAAGAAAACAGAGGAGGGGAGGGGAAGTGGACCTAACTACTAAAAATAGCTACGTCTATATTCAAACATACAACATCAAGATGTCCTACACCTTGCAAACAAACAACCGAGCTATAAGTATCATCAGCAAGACAGCTTCCTTACGGCTTTCACTGCCCCGCGTCATTAAATGCACTCACTTCACAGACAACTCGGCCAAACAACAACATTCACGCCACTGAGCTCGATTAGCCGCCATCTCACCTAACGTCTCAAGCCACCGACTCTGAGTCGCGAGGGCCCCAGCCCGGGAGACGAACCCGACCTACAGTGACCAACCCCTTCGTGAACGATTTCATTTGTCTACGCCAGGTCATCATCTGTCCACCTCGCACCTTGCGCCAGTCCTAGAAGGATAGACGGTGGAAGAGGGAGTAGTACAAGGGATGGCGGAAAATGACTGACATTAATCGATACCTAGTCGACGATATAATCTTTATGATTAGTGAATTTCCCCTAATCAAACACAGCTTACTCGCAAGGATTTTCCAGAATATGCGTTGCAGGAAAGATTCTTGGGTGTGATTCATCTAATGACCAAAAAACAGAGCAACAGCTACTGTAGGTCTTCTCGCAGTGCTTGCTCAATGAACTTGCAAAACAGAGAACGACTGTTTATCTAGATCTGTCCACGTAACTG
The DNA here is from genome assembly GCA_014220965.1 of Paragonimus kellicotti. NCBI lineage: Eukaryota > Metazoa > Platyhelminthes > Trematoda > Plagiorchiida > Troglotrematidae > Paragonimus > Paragonimus kellicotti. Next base: position 25,823 of record LOND01028730.1, on the reverse strand, counting down.
ACTTCCCACATGTGAATGAATCTCTCTTCAACTCGAAATGTTAGCTCTGACCAAGGCTACTCGACCATCTTCACTCAGACTCGCATGCAACGATTCCTATTGCAGATATTTCATGGAGGGTTGTACATCCGAATTGTCGGCTTTGTGCGGAAACTAGCGTAAATTGTAATCGCCAGTGATCACATTGGCAGTAAGTAGCAGAGGCCTATGCGCGCCTGAGATGTTGCGACGGTACCACTGGTCGCCTGCAGCTGTTTCTTCGGGCTATCAATTTTAAACAAGCGTACCTGTCAGTTTGTCATCACTGTTTTTGTTACACAAGTGGAACTCTGCGATGTGGATGAGACACACGGGATGGAATGAGCGATACTCACAAAGAATCCTCAAACTAGTGTCTGTGACATCCACCTAGCCAAATCATTTCCTCGAGAGTTCGTTTACCGGTGTCCAGCTGTTCTGGCTCATAACCTAAGTTTGTCACGCTTGCGAATAAAAATATTCATACTCTGTCCGAACCACAATGCACCAGTCCATCTTGTTCCGGTTGTTCTGGAACACAAATATGCAATGATATTCGACTGTGTAGGAAATCGTTCGCTCATCTGGACCTGCTCTATCTCGTCAGCATAGCCAACATCATAGGAGTATTGCAGTACAACATGAGCCATGTAGTAGTTTTGATACAATCGGTTGTACAGAGTTTTATTCCACGGCAACCTAAAGACGTGGTCGATATTTCCAGGATGGTACTTTTGGGGGTAATTATAGGGTGTGCAACGCTATCGAAGTCATTTCTTCTAGAACACGAAGAGAACGTGAATGTCTAGTTTGCGGCCCAGGCGTGTGTAAACAATCACACACGACATCTTGCCCATAATGTTGGCTTGCTGTGTTCCCGAAAAACTGCGATATTGATTACGATCATTGTTCAGAACGGCCACCGAATGAATATTACCTATCCACGTTCCGTTACGTTGTTTTGCCATTCCTCCTATTGTATGGTCAGTCACGTTCACTTCTGTCCACTCCAAGTTCGCAAAGTAATGACCATGTCATCGCTCGCCTTTCCAGGAGACACGGCCAGTTCCGACAGCCCGATGCGTCTGAGTGTTGTTGAATAGTGAACATGAGTGATGCGATAAAGCAATCATGATTAAGCTCCCCTGGATGAGGTGTGGCTATCCGTGATCTATTAGCTTTCGTGGTGTGATAGCATGGTATTACGGTTACCGTAGCTGGCCTGTTCCAGTTGACTTGTCGTGGCATGACCATACGCTATTAATGGACTATGTTTGTTCTGACTGATCTCGCATGAGATCCCACCCCATGACCACTAAAGTTAATCGGACTGATGGCCAGACTGGCAGGCCATCTATCATAACCATGGTATTTTCAGTAATTAACCGGAGAAGTTTGCGTGTGACACTTGTATTCACCGGAATCAAAAACGAACCGACTAAACGATGTGTGCGCGTGTTTGCACACCACATGCGTTACATTCGAGTAACTATTTGCAGGCGTTCTTATATAACCACCTAAATAAATAAACATCTGTACAAACTAACCAATTCGTTCATACTTCCATCACTGTAGAAGTTAATCGTACCTAGTGCACATTGTGTTCGGATAGTACACATCTTACTGACTACTTCAATATAGAAATGACGGCGCTGACTCCCTTGGAAGGTTACACGACAAGATAGAACGTTAGGTGCTGAGGTAAAAATGAAATACGGTGTACACTTCAGTACTAATCTGTGTAGTGACTAGATCTTCTCAAGCACCTTCATATATCACACAAAATGCCGACTAAACTTTCTCTAATGTTAATCGGGATGAGTCAAAAACAGATTTTATTTGAATATCACGGTTCATATGCTTATAACCAGGGCCAGTTGAAGGTCATTATTCCCTGATTCGTAAACTGTAAAAAGCGAATGCGATCAGTAATGATCGTTTTGACGAACTTTAATGAATGTAGTCTTGAGTTATGCGTCGGAATATTGAATCTAATTGCAATGCCTGCACACTGACCAGACAATAGCAAGGATATGAAGATTGAAAGCGAGGTTAATACCGCTCTATCAATTCGATCAGTCACATTTGAATGTTCCCATTAAACGCTGCATCAACAGTTCTACCAGTTTGTTTACTGTAGCTGCTCCCAAAGGCATAAGTTAGGATATCCCCAGTTTGGGTGTTGATGCTTCTACTGGATCATTGTGAACAGATCGAGTTGATACGACCAAGATAATTTAACAGCCATGTTCTTCGCTTTTTTCTACGTTATTCTCACTAGACAGGTGCTTCGTACGAGCGACCTTTCCAATTGGTAGTGCACACGAAGTCTGTTTCACGTGGAACATCCTTCTACGTAGTCATTAGTTTGCAATATTTTATTTCAGCCAACCTCACCCTAATCACGCGTCAACTTTGGAATATCAGCTCGACGTTTTGTCTTACCGGAATGTGGTGACCGTCTACCAATCAAATGACTTTACAAAGGGTTAGTTTCACTGAACCAGCTAGCATTTGCTTTTTTAAATTTTTCCGGAGGCAACCAACTCGTCTTGCGTTAGCGTGCTTAGGAAACCCGCACTTACTTCATATGAAGCTGAGACATGTTCATCCAATCCCACTGACAGTTGCACCACGCGTACTCGGTAAACGAATAGTTTTTGTCCATATCAAAGTTAAACTGGTCACAGCGAACTGTTTGTTAATGTCTCATCAACTGCATCTGACACATCACGAATACCAGTGGATTTCGTATAACTGTGTATTGTCATCTTGAAAGTGTAAATCAACCAGGCCAGTCATGTGCATCGTTCTGAAAATCCTAGACGCCTGCATTGCATTCACATAGAACAGACCAGCCTAGACTGAAAAGTCGAAAAATTCATCCAAACGCGACACAATGATACACAACTATATGTGGCATGATGAAAGAACCGATACGTCAAGACCTTGTCGTGATCCTACACCACACGTGGTAATAATGCTGTTAAGAAAAAATAATGCCACTAATGTATCATCACACACTTCCTAGTGAAACAATGGGTAGTGTGGATTCAGATACTGACATGTCTCTCAGACTGGATCATGCTACTGAGGTTACAGGATCGTCATCAACAGGCTACTTCAGACGAGGTTACGACCGACGGACCAGATACATTTCCTAAATACCAAGCCACACTATGAGATTCTCGTGTAACCCGAGCCAAGCTGATAACAACGGTCAGGTTGCCAGCGTACGAAGTGGAGTTGAGGGATAAAGACCATGAGTACAGCAGTGAAAACACAAGTTGCCATCGTACCCCTACTTAATACACGCAGTACTAAAGACTGATCACGTCACTTTGTTCCCACCTCTCCAGATCCGATTTGCTCGGACACCTAATGCCTCTCGTGGGCCTTCAATGGATCCAGCCGAAGGTAGCACAACTATACGATCGAATCGCGAAAAATGGCTACCGATTTGTCTATCTATCTTCAAGGGCTATCGGGCAAGCGCAAGCCACCCGTCGTTTCCTACATTCAGTGAATCAGGACAATGCATGGCTACCCGACGGTCCGATCCTATTGGCTCCATTTTCTGCCTTGCATGCCTTCCGCAAGTAAGTCAGCGTAATAATTGAACCCATAAAACTAAATGTAAATGATGAGTTAGCTCGAATCCACAACTAACTTAGGCACGCTCGAAACAGAAAACCGGGCGCCGCGGATGCAGTCAGCTCATCTCGAATGGATAGTAATACGCAGTCACTGATTAAGGAATTTGAAACGGTACTTTACCGATCCCATTAAATTCTCCAAAGGTGTTCAGTCACAAAGGGCTACTCTGATTGACTATGAATTGATCATTGATAGCAAGATAATCCGCACACTTCCGACTGATTGCAGTAGCACCCTTCTGATCAGTGCGTAAAGGCCTACAAATGACTGTTCAAGAGGCGCCTGTATTACCACTGTCCAACACCGGACACAGTGAGTCAAACTCAGTAGGCAGTGTCGATATTTGGCTAGCCATGATTCAAAAGCAGCCAGCGCTGAGTCAGCAGACAAGAAGTCGATACAACTTCAAACAAGATTTCAGTTGTCTGTCTTCAATAGACAACTCCTAACCACGTCCATTATTCTGTGTCATCCGGAGCTTTGACTACACACAACTGTGAGTTAGGAGCAATTTGTAAATCAGTGGGTTAGGGATCAGAGAACCGACAGACAGATGACTCTATAAGCGCGAATTCAACCACAAGGGGATAACATGAGTAGAATAAGTCCATAAGAAAAATAATGGCGGTGACTATAAACAAGCCGGATATGATCACTACTGGATTGTCACCGACTGGGCAGCATATCAGAGTGGCCTGTTATGATCCACAGTTCGTTGTAAAAATTTCTGCGTATCTCCCTTTAACAAGAGAACTATCACTACCATTGTCGTACACGGAAGCGTCACGTAGGAACTTTTGCAATTTTGATATATATATATATATATATATATATATATATATATATATATATATATATATATACGTGTATGTGTGTTCAAAGATGACATTCCTTTTGGCATCAGCGTAAGCGGTCAAAAATATTTCCAGTTTCATTGGTCCTGGTTAATTATGGCAGGTTCATCCGATAGTCTCGAGCTCAAACAATATCAAAAGGCGGTCGCTTCCCTTGGAAACAGCATTCCATGTTAGTTTCATAACATTAGAATATTCAGCATGTTTGTGCGAGTTTCCGTTTTTGTTTGCTGTGACATGTTGTAATGAACTTTTGCTCTCAGTGTTCGTTAGGATCTGTCACCTGACTCGAACTGGGTAGTTCTTTCACCAATGCGTCCTGATACGTGTTCTCTACACTCTCCTCGGATGCGAGTTTTTTCTTCAAATTTGCCAGCGTATGTCCTGTGGTCAAAATAGAAAGCAAAGCGGACGCACACAATAGCCTCATCCAAGTCCACGTGGTTGCTCCAAAATACACGAGTCTATCAGAGCAGGCACCATTGTAACTGACTGCTGCATGATCGAGTTGTGCACGTGACTTGGAAGCACAAGGAGGTCTCCATATAACGCGATGCCTCCTCCTGTGTTGGAATGCGGTGCTCGAAATATGGAGACCGTGGGATGCGCACAGCTGCAGCAGTCTGTCGCCATTGTCAGTGCGTTGTGCCCGGACACCAAACATACCTCCCAGCCGCTTCTCCTCTGAAGAAGAACGACCAAGCTGAGCATTCAAATCGCCCGCTAGTATGATGATGTCTGAGTGTTTAGTCTGCCTCAGAAGTCAACGAGGGCGTCGTAGAACGCATCTTTGGTAGCATCCGAACAGCTGTCCGTTGGAGCATACGCCGATATAATGAATACACAACGTCTTTCTGATTTGCGTCGACAGACTTTTACCGATGTATTGAGTCTGACAGCGCACAAGCGACTGTTCACTGGGATCCAATCGAGCAAACATTGCTCTGCTCTGGAACTCAGTGCGATTCCCACTCCAGCTTGACCACGAGATTCAGCTTCGGCGTCACCAGAAACCCTGAGAAGCGCTTAAATCGACAGTTATCTAGAGGTGAGCTCAAGTGATTAGTGACACTAGAATGGTGAGCTCGCGTCGCGGACACAGCATGCATCAAGCTCTAAATTTGAGAGAGTGCTTGCCAGAGCAGCTTGCTGACCGACTTGTCGGAGAGTGCGGACATTGAAGGCACTAATGTTTACCAGTTGTCTTGGCCTTAGAAAACAATTATCATCCGAAGGCAAAGTGGAAAACAGAAAACCTGGGGGATAAAACAGAAGGTCGTATTGAGTGACTAACGTCACTGTTAGGAAAACGATGACTTCTGATACTTCCCGGTCGTTTATACTGCCAAAGGGGTTGACTCGAGGTACTTCACTTCAGTTCTCTGATTCGAAGGTCTGACCTGCGAGAGAAAAGGATATAGGGTCTTCTTGGGGGATCTTATCCGGAGCCAATGACTCAATGGTCTGACTCATTTGGCAGTGCCTAGCACGAGCGCGCAGTGAATAAGAAATTAATTTCT